>VWZS01004311.1:0-75995 GCA_013397075.1 Rhabdornis inornatus | reverse complement strand
GCAAACAACAAAAAAAAACAAACAAAGAAACCCATAAGAGCAAAACAAAAACAAACAAAAAATCCCCAGACAGAGATTATCATAGATATAGAGAAAATGGCATTTTCTGTGAGATGCATTATTTCATAGATATTCCCTCTATTGCCTCTAAGGCCCCAAGGCAGAAACATTAGGTGCAGAGTATCTTGGAGAGCAATGAGAATTCTTGGTCTAGAATATTGGTCTATATGAGGTCTAGAAAGCACGACATATGAGAAAAAAATTGAAAAGATTGGAATTGCTTAGCCAGAAGAAGACTGAAGTGGATAGAGATAGTCTTGAAAAACATAAAACGCTGCTGTTGGAAAGAAAGGAATATTCTATTTTTGACCTCAGGGGATAGCATAAATAACAATTGGCTTCAGTCTCAAAAATGTATGAATTTACATTAAGGAAAAACGTGTTTCATGGTAATACTAGTGAGGCTCCCTGTGAGACTGTGGTATTGCATCACTTTTTTTTCCTTGTGACCTGAACTAACATCTGTTAGAAATAATTGAGGGAACATTGCTCCTGTCTGGGATATTTAAATTATTAGGTGACCTACTGAAGTTCATTCCAGCATTTTGAATACATTATTATAGGGTTATTTTTTACATGTTTTTTTAGTTTTTTTCTGTTTATGAAGCAGATATAACATACAGAGATATTTTTAAGAAGAGCAGCAGAATCTTCCAAAAGTACTGCTGTGGGATTGGTAAATGACAATAGTATTTAGATGTTTTTGACAGATCAATATGTGTGAGCTTTACTTTGTGTCATAGCTCTTAAAAATCAAATCATCAGGTTGCATTCAGAAGGCTGGATAGTTCACAACTTGATGCACAGCACTAGAGCATGTATAACTTCAAACAAAATAGAATTTACAGGAAAGAAGCATCAAGTCAGTCCTTCCCTACGTTATGAATTCTCAAGCTTTTTTGAACTTGTTGAAAACTCCAGAAGCCTTTGAGCCAGGCTTACATGGCTCCAGTTAAGTCCCTGCTGTGTTGTGCATGTCAAAATCCATTGAAATGCTGACTGCAGCTGACTTGATGTACTGAGCTGTTTATTTCTGGGAATTTTATGCATCTGACCAGTTTTGAATTTTTAATGAAATGTCTATGGCTTAACAGAGGAGAAAACAATAAAGTAAATGGCGCTGATTCTCATACTGCTTACATCAGTTCATGTTTGAATTAACTTCACAAATGTCAGTGGAATTTCTTCTTGATTACACTAATGAAACCAACTTAGAATCAGGCATGCTTTTTACTACAAAATAAATCTGTTTATTTTTTAAAAAAGACTTCATCTCCAAATGCTTTAAATACATAGTTGAACACCAAGTTAATAGCAAACAGCATTGTTCTCCCAAGTTGTGGCTCAATTTTCTCACTCTGATTAGCTAGCAATTTGTACAATTACACCTAAATGGATGCAAAGCTGATTTCACTGTTTATTTTATTATAGCACTAAAGCAGGTACAGGCCTATCTGCAATGCTTGTTTACAGTATTACTCATAAACAATTTTTTTATATACTCTATTAAAATTTCCCAGCTTGATTAGCTACCAATCTGCACTAAAACACTCAAGTTAAAATGAAAAGCTAATTGCTCTGAGTTGCTCAGATCATTTGCATGCAACAGGATTTATTGGAGCTAATGAAGCTCCAGAACAGGATGGCTTCTATCTCAGCCTTTTTCTGCCCTTCTACTTAATAATAAAATACATAAAAAATATCAACATAAGAAAGTTCTTTTAGACCTCTAAGGTAACCAGTCAATCTGATGATACCCTTAAGTCTGTGAAAAAGACAGAAATCAGTGGAACTCCAGAAACTCTAACTAAAAATTGTATTTCAGAACTAATTATTTAAAGAAAAATATGTAGTTAAAGAAAAAATATTCTGTCTGAATTCCAGCTTATTAGGTAGTTCATCCTAGCAAAATTAATTTAATTCTGATGCAAATCAGACTTTTTTTGTTGTTGTTTTCACAAGGGCAAGGAAATTTGGGAATTCTAAAACAAGAGTTCATGAATATAATTTCTAAATCATATAGATGCTGTAGTTTGAAATATCACCTGATAATAGTTCATTTGCTAAAACACAGGCTTATTTTCACTGCATAATGGTTCTTTCTTTTCTCTGCCTTTTCTGACATGCAGCATTCTGCCATGCGCAACATATTTCTCCTGCTGCACTTTTCATATTGGTTCAAGAGAGAGGAACATAAGCCTGTCATCAACCACAGCACGGTTCATAGCTTGAAAAGGCAAGGCTTCTGATCCTGGAAAGGCACAGGCTGGAGAAAACACAGAAATCAGGTCTTGGACAAATACTCTGATCACTGAGAAACTGTGCTAAAACCTTGTACTTGTCAGTCTTGCTACACTCAAGTCTATTGTGAATCCACAGCCTAAACCCTACAAAAATCAAGGGAGTTTCCTAAACGTTTCAGCCTGCCAGATGCAGTGTTGCTGTAATGAGAAAGAAGAACAAGAACCAAGTCCAAAAACATGAAAGGGCAGATCTACCTCTGAAAAGCTCTGCAAGAGAAAAAGGAGACCACCATTTACATGGTGCAATACTTGCCTGAGAAGTGTGAGACATGAAATCCATTTTTTTGGGGGGTAAATTAAGTTAAATGTCATAAAAACTCAGCTGATAGTTGTAGCTACATTCTACTTTCTCTACTGGAGATGGAATGATACATATCAAAGTTTCCAGTAATCAGGCCCAGTAAAAACATGAAGGAAACAGACTTTTGTGCTTAATCTGGCTGGGATGGAGTTAATTTTCTTCATGGAAGCCCTTATGGTGCTGTGGTTTGAATCTGTGGTCAGAAGTGTTTCGGCTACTGCTGAGCATCTTCACAGCATCAAGGCTGTTTTTGCTTCTCATAGTGCCCCCACCCCTCCAATAAAATCCATTGAGGGTACATTTTTTCTTCCTTTTTCTCACTCTGCTTCCTGAGCTAGTGGACTGGGGAGGGGGAACTAGCAGACTTGGGAGGATAGAGATGGGACAGCTGACTCCAACTGACTAAAGGTATATCCCATACAATATCAAGCTCTACAATAAAAGTTGGGGGAAAAGGAGGAAGGGAATGGTATTTGGAGTGATAGATTTTGTCTTCCAAAAAAACTGTTATACATGTTGAAGCCCTGCTTTTCTGGAGATCGCTCAACACCAGCCTGCTCAGGGCAACTGTTGAATGAATTCTTTCTTTTGCTTTGCTTGCTCATGCAGCTTTTACTTTTCCTTTTAAACTGCCATTATGACAAGACACAAGATTTTTCTCACTTTTGTTCTTCTGATTCTATTCCTCATCCTGCTGGGGCAGAGGTGTATGGACTGCTCTGTGGTGCCTTAGCTGCTAACTGGGATCAACACGCAGCAGCTTTCGAAGCCAACTCAGGAAGGCTGAGCTGAATTTGAGCAGCAAAAAATACTTTTACATAGTGATGTGAAAAAGATAAATTCCTTAAGAACCACACAAATCCCTGGTGGTGTTTTAAGTCCAAGAAAAAAGAAAACAGGGTAGTTATAGCAAAAATTTAAGCGTTGTAGCCTATTGGCTGGATATCAACTGGCTCTTTGCAACACTTGCACTAGGCATACAAAAGTAGTTCTTCAAGCAGAGAGGCCAGAGTTTTTTTCACTGATTTATTCATAAATAGAATATGTCCCTGACATGTCAAAGTCACTGACAAAAAGCAAGTAAAAATTCACAGTGAACTTTGTCAGAATTAAAATACAGAAGCTATCCTCTTAACATTGTCAGGGATATTTCTTAGAAAATTAGATGGAATGCATGTATCAGAAAAGAAGCATTCTTTGCTAAGTACGTGATAACAAGTGTTCATTAAGAGTTCATTGAACTCAGTAATGTTACTTTTACTTTGGCAAGAATAATCCTGTCAGTAACCAAATACACGTTATGATAACTAAATCCTAGAAAAAAATTCACATATGAAACCACTGTTAGTTTACAGTTTATTTTGAATTCAGAAATATCTTACTCCACTCAGATAGATGAAATGTCAGCGGCTTTCCAAGTGTTAAAGCTTTTCAAAAGAAATATTGTGATGACATTAGAAATTAATGTGATAAGCAAGCAGTTTCAGTAAATATCATCTCATTAAAATGTCAACAGCTAGGCAAGAAAGACAAACTACACGTTCTAATATGACTTTGTACCCAGAAGGAAGCTTTACAGTGTAAAAATATTACAGAGAAAACATTTCAAAGCAAATTATATTAAATTCTATTTAATATAGAATTTTTTTCAGGCTTCTATACTTATGTTAAAAGATGGTTACGCTTTTAAAACTTCATAATCAAATTAAATAATGACAAATAAGTAAAAACTAGTTACAGATGCTGTGATAAAGAACAATATTGCAAGAAATGGGCTGTTGCCTTTGGTATAGAGGATATCAGACTAGATATTCTAATTGTCCCTCCAACCTTAAAAATCTCATGATTTTATAAATCTCAAAGAAAGTGTTAAAGGACTTTAAAGATCCCATGTGTGATGTAGTTGAGGTTGTTTCAGGAAGCACAGAGGCATGAAAGCAGTGGAAGCTGATATTCTCTTAAGTACTTCATCACAGACTGTGCAAAGCAACAAACTGAATCTACCAGTTTTATGAAAAGTTGAGTCAGATGTAAGCACAATGCAATAATACTAAGACTCTAAATGTCAATAAGAAAAGCTAAAGAAGAAAAGAACATAAATAGAGAACTGGACTCTGTCATAATACCTGATGTTGTCATATAGGAATTTCAACTCCATCAAATCTGAGCTTAGTTCACCAAATGTTTCATTAAGAATTGGAAAATAAATGCATGAAACATCCCCCTTCATATCTCCATACCAGAGAAATTTTTTTCACATAATAAAAAAAATATAATGAGAATAATTAATAACATTGAAGACTTTTTAATTTTTCATGTCCACATAGAAAGTGATTCTGTGAAAATATGTCTGTAACAATAGAAAAGTTTTAACAGGGAACACATGACGAAAGTCACGTGTATCAAAATCAAGCTCGGTCAGATGGGACACATTCAAAAGTAGGGTTTTACCTGACAATAGGCCTCTTCATTGTGGTTTATTCCACTAACTAAGTCAAAGTTTGTAAATAAGAAAGAAACAATATCATTTTTTCCTGTTAATAACTCAAATAGTGTACAACACTATATGCATGCTTTTGGGCTATTTCAGCACCCCAAGATGGAAACAGTATTATTCTAGAATCTTCAGGGTTTTTGTTTCAAGATCCAATTTATTCTTCAAACAGAATAAATCCAGCAGGAATACAAATCAATGCAGTTTTCTTATTAAAAAAACCCCAGCTATAGTCTCTGCAAGGCCTTTTCCACTTGTTTGTTTTTCATATGCCCTCTCAGAATAATACCTCTTACTTTAATAGTTTATAATATATTCAGAGACAGGGAGTACTTAATCTTCTTTTCACTATTTCACCCTGCCTGAGAGGGTGTCCACACTGCAAACAAATTAAAAGATGTAGTTTTAACTTTCAATGTTTTTTCTGCATTGCATACCTTAAGCTGAATAAGGAAGAATTAATATTTCAAGCTTATAGTATTCTCAAGTATTAATGAAAGAATCCAAATATGGAAAAGATATTTTAAATTAACTCTAGCCCTCAACCCCAGTGGATAATTCCTTAGTGAACGTTTTCTCATTGTTTGTCAATCTTAATTCAAACAGTCCAAAACAAAATGGGGTTTCAACAGAGTAGAGATAGCATAAAAAATGTAGAGTGGTCTTCCTTTCTTAATATACACTACGGCATGGTAAAATATGTCTCCATGTATTTCAGAGGGAGTTGCCTACAAAACAGTAATGTGGTGATTAGGAATATTTAAAAATGAAAGGAATAATGTGGAAAAGCATATCCATGTGCAGAGTATTCTCATACTACTGAGAAACCCAGTTGATCAAAATGGTTCTTATGCTACTTGATTCTCTTGTCCTTACTTGAATTTAAATTATAACTTCCCCAAATCTATAAAGAATTTCTGTGATTTTCTCTCTGAACCTGTCTACCATTTACTTAGCAGAAAAGCAGCCGAAACTCTCTATGCATTTGCACCTAAACACTGATGTGGAGCTACATTATACTCTTACTGAAGTGCATCTTTTTGGTAAATGGCATGCCAATCCATAAAATTATAGTGTTCTTGACAACATTGTTTAGCAATAGGTCACTGAAAAACACCGTGAACTGCAATGTGTGTGGTAATAAGATAGCAGAGACTTCTTGACATGATTCAGTGCACCATGGACATGGAACATAGGTCTGTTGAGAGCCTGGTAATGGTTATCTGATATTAAATGTCACTGAATATGATTTATGTTGGAATATTAAAAATTACTGTGGAAATGAACACTTATGATAGATCTTGTCAAATTCACAGAATCACAGATTCACAAAATCACGGAATTGGTAAGGCTGAAAGGGACCACAGTGGGTCATGTGATCCAACTTCCCTGCTCAAGCAGGGTCATCCCAGAGCACATGGCACAGGATTATGTTCAGAGGGTTCTTGAGTATCTCCAGTGAGGAAGACTCCACACCCTCTCTGGGCAGTCTGTGCCCGTGCAAGGTCACCCACACAGTAAAGAAATTCTTCCTCATATTCAGGTAGAACTTCCTGTGCATAAGTTTCTGCCCTTTGCCTCTTGTCCTGTTGCTTGGCACTACTGGGAAGAGCCTGGAAATGTCCTCTTAACACCCTCCCTTCAGATACTGATAGACAGTTATGAGGTCCTCTCTCAGGAATCCCTTCTCAAGGCTGACCTAGCTCCCTCAATCTTTCCTCATGAAATAAATGCTCCAATCCCTTAAATATCTTTGTTGCCCTCCCCTGGAGGGCTCCCACTCCAGGAGCTCCTTGTCTGTCTCATCCTGAAGAGCCCAGAACTGGACACAGCATTCCAGATGTGCCTCACCAGGGCTGGGTAGAGGGCAGGATCACATCCCTAGACCTGCTGGCAATGTTCTTCACAATGCACTCCAGGGCACCATTGGCCTTCTTGGCCACAAAGGCACTGCTGAGTCATGGAGAGCTTGTTGTCCATCAGGACCCCCAGGTCCTTCTCTGCAGAGTACCAGCCTGTGCAGGTGCATGTGGTTATTCCTCCCCAGGTGCAGGACCCTGCACTTCCCTCAGTTGAGTTTCAGACAGTTCTTCTCTGACCATCTCTCTAACCTGTCAGTCCCTCTGAAGGGCTGCACAGCCCCCTGGGGTATCAGCCACTTCTCCCAGCTTTGTGTCATCAGTGAACTTGCTGAGGAGGTCTTTGCTTCTTCATACAAATCATTGAGAAATAATTGAAACAATACTGGGCCCAATACTGAATCTTGGAAAACATCACTAGTGTAACAGGCCTCCAACTAGATATTTTCTTTTAAAAAGAAGAGAGAAGAAGGTTAGGAGTTGTCTTTTGTTTTAATAAATCTGTTCTGCAATGGTTTGATACAACTACTATAGAACCAAGCCATTTCTTTTGACATTCAATTCATAATATTTGTATTCATTTCATATATACAGTTTCCTGATTATAATTCATATTTACAATCCAGTAGTCTATAGATTTCATATTGGCAGGTAAGAATTGGATAAGAAAGCTTTTTGAAAGACGGACAACTGAAAATTTGGCAAGAGAGTAGACTCATTATGGATTTTACAGAATTATGATTGTGTTTTCCAAATGGTATTCTCAAAACACCCAGCAGCAATTGACAGTACTGGCTTGCTGAGGCTTTTAATAATAGCATTAAAAAATAAAAAATAAATAATAAATAATAATAAATAATAATAAATTCTAAGTTCCCATATGCCAAATTTTTTCAACCTTTTTTGAAAAAAAAAATTATTTATTGTCAACATTATACAAAAATAACTCAAATAAACTAAGCATTCTATGAGTAAATTGCATGTAGTTTAACCAATGGTATTCCATCGATTTTTTTTACTTTTTAAATTACCTTTTTCAGTATATTTTATACAAGCAGAAAGAATTACTTTATTTTTCTGAATTATAGCATTTCTGATGAGCAGCTTTCTCAATGCTACAATATGTAGAAGCACTCTCTCAGGATTATAAAGTTTTTATTCTCCTTAGCTTAATTATTAACAGAATAAAACCAATACACCTGGCAAGTAAGCAGAAGTAGTTCTTAAACACAACCATTTTATAACCAGAAATATAAATCAGGTATTGGAAGATGAGTTTGATGGCAATTTACCATTCCAGGACCTCAGGATCCTATGAATTTTCTACCTTCACAGTCCTGTTTTACTCTCTCTCTTCAGAGGCATTATGGATGGGATTTCTCTCATCTAGCTGTATATGTTTATACTGTAAGGTCATATTTTAAAATTAGTCATGTTAGAATCCTTTCCCAGTTAGTAAACAAACAAACAAACAAACAAACAACAATAACAACAAAGTTGTGACAAAATAGTTTAATCTCTGCTTTTGAATAACATGGGTTTTCACTTGATTTTTTTCTGCTGGCTCTCTCTTCACTGACATAATAGGAGTTTTGTGTGACTAGTTCATACATACAAATGTCTGCTTTTGGTCAGAATAGTATGTCCTCCCTTGATCCAAAAACCTGTAGTTTCTACATATCTAGATCCAACAGTGCTTTCAGGAATCAGTTAAAAATATGTGATCACCCTTCCTCTCTAGGTGCAACAGGTCATTCTCCATGATCCTAATAAGTGCTCCTGGTTTCAACTTTCCACAGCAGTGCGCTGCTGGTCTCTGCATGGAGGATACAGGACCTTCAAAAGCAGGTCACATGCTCTGTGAATACAGAAGATGGAACACAAGTAGATGGCAGAATAAGGAAAATTGTTGTCTTATTCATAACTTTAAATATGTTTGAGAATAGTAAATAAGTAAGTAGATTCTCTTTGTTTCAAAAAGTTTCAATTATTGATTTTGATCTTTTTTGTTATAACTATTTATGGGGGTTCTTCTTAGATAGCAAATTTTCTAGAAGTTCTGAGGAATTCTTAATGAGATTAATGAATTATGTACAATAATTTCAGTAACTGAAATATGACAGAATCACAGAACAGTTTGAGCTGGAAGGAACTTTCAAAGATCATGGGTCATCCAACCTCTATGTCATGGACAGGAACATATTGCACTAGGCCAGGTTGTTCAGTGCCCCATCTAACCCAGCTATGAACACTTGCAGGGATGGGGCATCCACAGCTTCTCTGGGCAACCTGTTCCACTGCCTCACCTTGTCATAAAAAATTTCTTCCCACCTAAATATATCTAAATATATCTGATTCAATTTAAAACCTTTGCCACTTCTCCTGTCACTACAGTCCTTGGTAAAAACACTCTCTCATTCTTTCTTATAATTGTCCAATATATATTTAAAGATCACAGTAAGGTCTCCCCATAACCTTCTCTTATGGAGGCTTAACAACCTCAGCTGTGAGACTTTCCTCATAGGAGATGTATTCCAATCTTCTGGCAATTTTTGTGGCCCTCATCTAGACCACTCTCACAAGTCTACATCATTCTTGTATCAAGGATTCCTCAGCTGAGTTCAGAGGAAGAGTCAGCTCCCTGAATCTGCTGGTCTCACTTCCTTTGGTGCAGCCCAGGATACAGCTGGCTGTCTGGGCTGCATGGCATATTGACCAGATATTTATCCACCAGTATCTCCAAGTTCTCTGCAGGGATGCTCTCAATCTGTCCAGCACACAGCTTGTATTGATACTGGGGGTTGCCCCAGCCCAGAGGCAGAACCTTGCATTTGGTCATGTCAAAATTCATGAGGTTTACATGGGACCACTCCTCAATCCTCTAGAGGTCCCTCATCAGTCTTCAAATTTCAAGAAATCACAAGATAAATTTTTTATTATAACAATATTATCTAAAAACATGACACTTATTGATAATTATAACTTTCAAATATTTTTAATTGTCCTCTGATATTATCTTCATGTTTTTCTTATTTTTTCCCTATCCAGGAGGCCAAGAAATGTTTTCCTATTTCTTTTTACATAAAGCTCAGCTTTTAAATAATTTGCATTTCTAGAATGGCTGCAGCTATCAGCAAAAGTAAGTTTAACAATATGAGAAATTATTAGCAGTGGCAACATCAAATTAGACAGACTGGAGAATAAGTAATGCAAACTGTTTTGTTAAATAGCTGCATGATCCAGTAGTGACTGATGATTTGGAGAGAAGAAAAATCTAGACAGAAAAATCATCCAGAAACTGCCTAAGGACAAAGGTTTCAATTTCCTGGTCACTTGCATACCCAACTAAGTCAGTTTGCTCAGGTAGTTTAAATGAAGTTAATGGAACTGTTAGTGGATGATATAGCTGTCTGCAAGACTGGGGCCAGAGAGGGCAATTCTATTTTCTCTAATAGACAAGGGGAGAGCAGTTTTACAACACAAGCAGGAACTTGTTCAGAAAATAAGTGGGGCAGACTAATCTTCGGTTGCCACCAATTAACATATTATAAAGCATGTTGCAAGACTGGGTTTATTTCCCTCTTTGCTTTTTGCAAATATTCTTTAGTTATTGTTTAAGCTTTTTAAAGGCCAAGCTCAGACATTTCAGTCACGATAATTGTTGCAGAAAAGCATGAAGAGATTCAGTTCAAAGAGTGTACAGTCCTATAAACTGGAGAACAAAACAGAAGAAAAAAAAGTACAAATGTATGAGCTGCTATAAAATTTCCACAGCCTGCATTTGATAGATTAAAAACAGTAAGTGACTGATTAAAAAAAATATTTCTATTGGAATAAATATTTATTAACAATATTCAGATTTTCAGAACTGATGCTAGAAACAGTTGGTTGAAGAATAAGCTGCAAGAACATAAGACTCATTTATAGCAAATACTTTTTTTCACAAAAATTTAAGAAGGAAAACCTTAGAAGAGCATTTATAAAGTTCCCCCACTGGTCACTAAAGTTGAGTTGATTCTATCAATATCTCCTGATTTCACTTTCCAGAGAGAAAAGTGTATGTATCTAGTTTAACTCATTCATTATGAATGATGAACCTCAAAACCTAAGGCTTGGAAGTAGAAAGTCATGCTATGAGCTAGTGCCATCTTTTACCAAATCTTCTGCTTCCTAGGAGGACTTCTGCAGCACAGCAGTGCTGATCTACAAAAATTGAATTTTTGCTGAGGGGGTATTGCATTTTATCTTCTTTTTGCCAGGGTCAGGATTAAATGCTCGAGACAGTATTTCTTGTTCAGACTCAGATGTTTATTAATTCTTATCTCCATTACAGTCCCACAAACTGTGAGTTCTACAGCACTTCACACTAACAAGCTAAAAATGGAGAAGTATCTCTCTCTTTACAAGGCCTTTTAAGGACCAGCTGTTCAGTTAACAAATCACAACTAAATTGTTTTCACTTTTAACCCAATAACCAACTACCCATGGCCCACAATGCAGACTTTTCTATCCAACCATATGATACTACCTAGACCCATGAAGAAGAAGGTGAAGAAGAAGGACTAAGCCTCTGCCCTAAAACCTCCATCTTGCTTCATATATATTACTGTATCCTAAAACCCCAAATTTTAAGTGATATTATATACTTCTATTCAAACTACACACCCATAATCCCAGTTCTAGCATTCAATTTTGGAAGCCTTCTCCGCGGCCTCAGGTCAAAAGCAGTGTTTTCTTGGGGGTCAGTGCCTGTCAGCACAGAAAGTCTGAAATTCTCAGTTTCCAGAGTCCCAACAAAGGGGAGTAAAACATTTTTCTAAATTAAGAACCACAGAAAGGGTGGGTGTTATACTAATATTCTCTTAGTGCTGTCCTGGTGAAAGTACATTGTGCTTTGACAAGGGTAGAAAACTGCCTGGGAAGTCCATGGGCCTGCTCCTACTGCATCTGAAGCCTGGGAAACTAAAAAGCTGTGTCTGCTTATCGTGGAGATAAAGTCATGCAGTGTACATAACTTCACCAGTGCTGGAATACAGTGTGAGGACATATAATTGTCCCTTAAGTGGTGTGCAATTTACTGCTGTGGGAGCTGGGGAGTGCTTTCACTGTAGGTTATTCACCAAGCATGCACAGGTGTTCAGGATGAACACCCTCCAGGTGTTTCTTCCTGACATTGCAGTGACAGTGTTCCTATACTCACCCAGAAAACTTATCATTTGTCTGCAAACCCAGAAGCATTTTTAAAATAGTTCCTGTAGAACAGATGGGCACAACTTTTAGGTCAAATGTAAAAAAAAAATCCAGAAAATGCACCAGTGAGAAATCTGGATTTCTGAGATTTTTGGAGAGTAAAACTCCCCTAAAGCTATAAATCATTTGAGAAAATCTTGACTCAGACCTTTTTTTCTGTGAATCCCAAGAAGCAGTATCCTGGGTTTTGACACACTTAAATTCTCTCTAATGCTCCCTGACTTCCAGGGTCTCTCTTGGCCTTTCCAGCTGTTCACTGATTATCCTCAATGCTTGACTGCTTCTCTCAGCTACTCACCCTCATCTTTTGTGACAGACCCTCTGTCTTTGATGCTGTGATTTTCTGCCATGTCTTTTTTCACCTTTGTGCCTTTCTCACCACGCGTAGTCTCAAGGACTAAACTTCTCTCTCAGATTCTATCAGCAGGGATTTAAGATTTGGCATCAAAGAAAATTATGTTCACATGAAGCTGATGCATCACTTAAGCTCTTAACACAGACTAAAAGATATGTGTAAAACAATTTTCCCCCACACCACCAGATGATGCTTTTAGTAAGCAATGAAATGGCCAAGTTTAATAGGCAATGTAGTAAAGCAGCAGAAATTATATTATTTTGTTTTGAAGTTCCATATAGCAGTGACAGGTTAATCTTTAATCCGTGGTACAAAAAGATGTCAAAATCTTATAGAAGATATATCTTCTACTGGCTGCAAAATTCTTTTGTTTCATTGTTTTGAAAGCTCCTAGAAGCCAGGAAAGGAATTTCTTAAACCCATTCTTTCCAAATTGTCTACATTGTCATGATCAGGTTGTTTCCTCTGCTGCAGCCTTCAAACATTGGTAAGTGAAGTCTGCCCCACAGAATAGTTATTACTGTGTAACCAGACAGGGCCTAAGGTTACCTTAAAAATACCATAGGGGATTGGGTTTGTTTTTTCAAGAAAAGATAAGTAATTGTAGCATTGTTTACTGTGCAAGGTGCCATGTCCGATCAATGTCAAAGGGAATTTTTAGGGCTGCTACAGGAAAGAAGGATTGCTTTCACTTGAATATCCTTATAGCTGCTGGCTACAAGCTCAGTTTATTCCCCTTGTAAGTAAATACTATATCTGTGCATGAAATTTCTTCTTAAAAGATGCAAAAACAGGGGGTTTTTTTGGCTCAACCTACTTCAGCTCTTGGGAAAATGGGCAACTTCTCTAAACATCCAATTGCCTGTGTCCTGGCAAACTATTCTCGTATCTGCTAAACTTCATTCAAAGATTTTTTTCCTGTGTTCTAGATGATGGCTATAATTTGTGTTTGTGACATCAAATAAAGTCCTCCACAGTATTCGTTTTTGGTGGGTTTTTTTTCACTTTGGAGATGTTTGTACTATATTACATATGTAATTTGTAGTTTACACAGGAACATAAAAGATAACAGTGACTGCCTTTCAGCCAGTTTTTTACACCTAACCCTTCCTTCTTAAAAAGCAACACTACTGAGAGGCATTTTGAGGTTTGGAACCTGGCAGTATAGTGCAGTGGATTTCATCCTTGCATCCAAAAATTCCTGCTGCTACCATGGGAATTGTTAATGTACAATGTTATCCAATGTCAGCAGTAGTAAAGAAAGGACCACACAGAGTAAATATTTAATTTAAAATTTCAGTCTCTAGAGATTCGAACTGTGAGAGACATCTTGGAAAAAAAGAGCTATCCCAGGGCATGTTTAGCAGGCAACAGGTTCTCCTCATCCTCCCACCTTGGACCTTCTGTAACACAAGCCATTATCATCAGAGATTTACTCTTCCTAGCAACACAAATGGATTTTATGGATTTTTTTCTCTCTTATTGTTTGCTTGATTATTTTTTAAGCTTCATTTATCCACTGATACATAACTGCACTTCAATTATAGAGCATGTCAATTAGATTGCAGTTCCTTTTTAATTTGGTTTGCAATATTTCAGGATCTCTATGGTCAGAAGCTGCCCTTATTTTAGCCCAGAGGCTCCTCTATGTAGTAGATCTCACTCTTTAAAAAGGTCAGGTCAATGTATGGTTATAGATTTATTTATTCTTAGGAATTTTAGCTGACAAGATTACACAAGGAACAAATATAAGCCAAGTATGTTATCCCAGGTACTTCAAGAAAAAAGGATAATTAGCACAATGGTAGAGAAACATAGTATTTTTTAAATGGGATGTTCTGTAATTGCTAAGAGTAGATAAGATGTTAAGGGCAAAAACATAGCAGAATTTCTGATTCATAATAATTTAGTTCACTTTATCTCACTGCCTTGAATCCTATAAAATAGCATCATGTGTTGTTCAAATTGGCCATTTTCAGATAGTTACATATTGGGACAACCCTTGGCAAAGCAAAGACCGTAAATAACAATCATTGCTAAGTCCTCAGGAAGGTCCACTACACTGATGAAGATATTTTTTTCTGAGCTCCAGTTTCTGTCTTTACTACACACAGATGTAAAGAGAGATTAAGTCTTCAGATTCACCCTTTCTTTTCTCACCTTCTCCCCAACATTTGTTTTAGAAGATCATCTTGAATGAGCTACCCTCAAACATCATTCTTGTTTTTTCTGTCTTATGTCAACTTCCATCGGTCCACAAATTTTAGCATAGTTCTAGGCCTTAGTATCTTTTCTAATCCACACACTTGAAATTCCTCCTCTGTTCTTCCAATCCCGTCCCTGTCTAAAGAGATGCTTCCAATTTCCGTTGATAATTTGATTCTATTTTCTTATAGAATAATTTATTTTTCTCAGGTTTTCCTCTGATATTTTTCCTCATTTATTTGGCTATGTTGTAAACTTTGAATCTAATTATGATACACAATATTTATCTGTGCATCCCCCATCTACCTTATGTCAATATTTATACAAAGATTCCACTCATTCTTTTAAATATCCAAACATAACAGGGTAAAAAAAAAAAAAAAAGAAAAAGAAAAGAAAAGCAAAGCTCAAAGTCCAGAGCTTATGACCTTTACTTGAGTTATAAATAAGCACGGAGTGTCTTTGAGTGTCTTTGATAGTATTTTTTCATTTAAATTTCACAATACAATCTGAACAAAGAAGAAACAAGGTATAAACAAAGGAAACAAAGGTATACAAAGGTATAAACAACTCTTAATTCTGGTAGCTAAGGGAAATCAAAACCAAAACATATGCCAGTTTCTTCAGATAACTGTGAACTGTCACTCCATGATTCTTTGCTCAAAACTGTGGATGCAGAAATATATCCTGTCCACACTCAATTTTCTTTCTTCTTCCATCATGAGGTTTATGTCCAGCCTTGATAAGAAATTAAATATGGCAATGTAATCAGAAATTGAAGAGGGAACAGGCAAATTTTCAGTCCCCAGTTTCACTTCTTTTACCATGAGCTCATATCATCAGACATTGCCCTTGCTGCCTCCCTGCATTGCAATAGGCTACAGATCACCCCATGGAGTGAAGAAAGAAGAAGACCTCATGAAGGCCCCATGAAGACCCCATGGACTATGGAGAAATTTTTACAGAAATCCAGTAAAAGATAGTTCTTTGTTTCCTTCCAAGAACAAAAAAAGAAAAAAAAGTGAGAGTTCTCCAGAAGTCTTAAACACATATATCAAATAACTTCAAAATGAAGAGTAAGTACTATCATTAATTATAATTTGTAGAAGTTGTGTATAGGATAAAGATTGTGATGTCAGCACAATAACTTAGTGGTAGCAACACAGCCTGCACTCTTACGAAAGTTCAGTTCCTCAGAATTAAGAATAAGAATTTACAGGGGAGTTTAAAGTAATTGGAAACAGATATGCACATGCCCACATAGCCACAAACATGTGTCTACATGCATATACCCATTCCTTTCACTTACCTGTCTATTCCTGGTTTCTGAAGAAACACTGACTTACATTTTGTCATGGAAGGAAGAAAACAACACATTTACAGGTGGATGTGAGTCTTAAGTGACTTATCAGCAATGACAGCAGTATATGTAAAGAACCCTACTGTGAGCCTGTGAACAAGTTTAGGTTTAGCTGTTAGTGGAGTAAAAAGGAAAGAAGGAGGCTGCAGCTCAGTGGCCTGCCAAATACAAGGCACACGTACAACTAGGAAAAAAGAGCCAAGCATGGTTGACCTACTTATATCTGATCTGCTTTAATGCTCTCTTATATCCAGTTCTTGAAAGCATTAGATGTTTTCAGGGCCCTGAGTGCCTTCCCTACAGCCCTCAGGGTTCAGCTACTTGGACACAGGGAAAACTGATGATGCCTCTCTCTGGCTGTGAGGAATCCCAGCAGCAACCTACCCCACCACACCTGGAGGAGGCTTTTGACCTTAGGGTCTCACCCTTGCTATCTCTCTGGTATCCCAGTCCTGTGCCTCCTTGACTCCGACCCAGAGCCCAGCTTGCAGGTGACTTGGTGACTCTCTAGCTTGTTGTAGACTTGCCTCATTACTATGGATCTACCTGATGTTCTGGACTCTTGGCTGAACTAAATGATCATTGTAGACCTCCTTCCCTGTCTTCACCCCATGTGTCCCCTGCACTGCTGCCACTGCCTGCCACCCCATCATCTACCCGGGCACAAGCTGCCTGCTTTTGCTGCATCCTGGCAGCTTTAATAGCTGATTAGCAAGTGCAACCACTTGGAGAGCATAACTGTCCTATAAATGCCAGGTGGAAGGTTAATAATAAATAAGCACAATAAAAATAGCCCTGTTTAATATATGGAGAGCACTAGAAGGCTTGAACTCCTCTGTGCCTAGTCTGTAATGGGTGGCTGCCTGGTCAGCAGGAAGAGCGTTGGGTTGGTTTCACTTGATTTTGTTTCATTTTCTACTTGTGATCCTACCTAAACAAAGAAACCTGAGTGATGAGGCCAACACAAAGTGATCTGGTGTCTGAATATTTTGGGGTCCATGAAAGAGATTAGAAGGACCCCAGAGTCATTTGCCATTGACCAGTCTGTGAGCAGCTGGGCTCTGGAGCAGTAAGCAAACAGAGGTCCCTGCAAGATGCCAAAAGGAGCAGCAACAACTTTTACATTAGAAAGGCCATATGTTTCAATGTGTGGCACATTCTGCATCATGCACTTATATCACATTTAGAAAAAAATTGGAGATTTTGGCAGTCCCAACACTTGGAGTATTGAAGAGCTTGTGATTAGAGAATTTAAATTGAAACAGAAAAAGAAAAATCTTTTTTTTGGGAAAAAAACAAAAGGCAGAAAAGAAAAAGAAAAAAAAAAAAAAGAAGTGTATAAGTGCAGAACATTCAGTGGCTGAATTGTCTCATTACGGCTGTGTCCTTACAACTATTTGATTCTCAGGGAATTCCCTGCAGTTCTCTGTGAGTTCAAAGACTTTCAGCTTGTATGTCTTCTGCCAGCATACTGACCTGAGCTGTTTAGCCTGAATCTGGGCATTAGTCTCCATTCAGCTGAGATCACTGCCTGCAATCTCTGCTGCTGCACAGTCACAGCAAGGAGTCCAGTGAGAGTGACAATCAGCACCATGTTCAGTCGAAAAAAGAGAAAGTATGAAAGAATTCTCATAATGGGAAAAGAGTAGAGAAATCTAGATAGGTGAAGCCTAAAGGGAAGACTGTTTTAGTTTCTATATTCTGTTCAGAGCTATTTTTTGGGGGAGAAAAGAACATTTTTTCTGCCTTTGGACAATGTTACAATGCTGAGTTATTAAAAAGAAAATGTAATCATTCTCATAGTAGTGATTCTGCCTAGAAGGCTGACAGGTTGAACGCACATATATAATACAGTCTCTGAAAACAATCCATCTGATGTCAGGTCACATGAATGAGTCACGAGTACTTATCAGTTTGTCTGAATATTTATAGTAGAAAAAAAGGTTTGTGTTACATGGTACCATGCTCTTATGAACCTAGTAAACAGCCTAATACTCTCATTGTTGCACATTCCAAATTTTACACACCATGTACATATTATGTGTTATACATTGAAGATAGAATTCTATTGCCTTGCTTTAGATACAAGTTTTGTTGTAGTCTTTAACAGATCTGCAGGAAATCTGAATGTCACTTTCTTTACTCCAGCAGTAATCATAAATTACTTCATGTCAAATATCTTGAGAGTCCTCTGTGGGTTTCATTTCATTATTTGGCTGTGTATATACCTGCTGCAAAAGCAGTGTTCAGTTACCTGGGGTCATTTTCATTCATAGGTATCCTGTAGACCTGTCATTTATAAATACCTAGGGTCCTTGTACACTCAAGCATAAACTGTTCATTATAGCTTCAATCATTTCACGCTTACTGAAGTCAATAACACACTTTTAAAAATATATTTTCTAAGAAAAATGTACGCTACTAAACTACTTAAACTTATTTATAAACTATTTTCAAACATTCAAATAAGCACTCAGTGCCTGAATTAAATATAGCTCTTGTAAAAGCTTCAGAGACTTTCAGACACCTTCATATGAAAAACAGAAAACTTTTAGTTCAATTTTATTTATGCAGACGTTCCCTATGCTTGCCTTTGAGATTTAAAATCATAATCTACAAAATTATGTTGAGAAAGTTCCACTCAAATAGAAGACGAAATAAATCAGCTCTAACAAAAATTCCACAGGACCTTGCCATTTTTCCAGTGCTAACGGAAAAAAAATTCTGAAAATCAAATAGGTTGAGGGAAATATTTAACATAATTAGATGTGCAGTTCTTGTTTGTGAACAGTATCCAAAATTCTCATATTTTATATTGCTGTTCCAGGTTTTGTTATTTGCCTTAAAAATAAGAAGTAAACCTGCACCTTCAAGCAAAAGTGCATTTAAGTAAAAAAATCTATAAACAGCTTTGTATATTAAGCTTTTGAAATGCTGACTAGAAGATAGCTTAAAACACATACTCTTGCAGACTATCCACAAATGTCTAAACAGATCATTTAAAAGGATATGAAAATCCTCATATTTTTATATTTATATTCATGTCTTCCTCTGGCTTAAGATAAACATTTCATGCTATACAGGTTTTATCCATGACCAACTACAGATAACATTTTATTCGACCTCCCCATGCATATCATTAACCTTTTTCTCACATAAGGTGTTTTCTGCAACATAAAAATTCAGGATTTCTGTTTTGGTCTTAATTTTCTTTTTGTTTTATAGGAATCAACCATAGCTAAGACACATGATCATTTATGACGTCACCTGGTAAATAATAATTTTGTTGTTATAAAGGACCATTTTAGGACATCTCATTCCTTCCACAGTTACAGAATTTTCTTATCTGTTAACTGCTTCTTTCTTACTACTATAAACAAGACACTTATCTTCTTCAAATGCCAAACTTAATGCTGCCTCAACACATCTGTCCAAACCCTGTATTTGGATGGAAAATGATAAATTAAAGTCTGGATTTCTAAACACCATCTTTAGCATAATTTTCTTTCATCTGCAAAAGCCATTTCATAGCTCATTGCACTGTATTTTATTTTCTTGGCTTTGGAGGATTTCTCTGGGGCTTTTTATTTTAGAAAATAGAAAATGTGTGCATAAAATTGAACACATTTTTTGTATCATTGTATGAATCATAAGGAATACTTTATATCTTAACATTTTCTGTGATGGCGGTGAGTTACAGACTGCTTTAACTCCTCTTGATCATGGCCCATCACAGCTCACATACTGATTTTCTTTCAGTTCAGATGATATTTTTCTAGATGTTCAGTTTGCCATTGACTTTACAGAATTAACAGGGAGATGCTCATTATTTTTTTTCAGGGCTTTAGCAATGTAATAATAACAAAAGAGATTTTTGTAAAGTCTTTAACACCTACTGCAAAAACATAAAATAGCAAACCTCTTCTAGGTTCCTAGAAATCCAAACAGAATTATTTGTAAAGGAAAGAAGTTGTGAGGAGTGAAAAATTATGTTTAAAGACAATTCATGTGAAAAAAAAATCTGTAAACCACAGAGACTGTGTCTACTGTATGTCTAGCAGCAACTGCTAAACGGTGAAAAATTTGTTTATGTTCTTAGTCAAGATATCAGATGTGTTTGTCTGACAAAATGTGTGTGTTCCACTTCCAGTCTTGGTCTCCCTTGCTGACGTGAAATAAAATGAAATATGATTGCTATTTGTTGAGAATGTCTCAAGGCATTTCTTAACTCTGTGCGTTATAATTTGAAGAATCTTGGCATGGTTTCTTAATTTTCCCCTATTATTTTCCTTTGCCTGCATCTCTTCTGTGTTCTGTATCTCATTGTGTCCACATTTTTATTTTAAAACCAGATACCACCATCAGATTAAGAGTGGGGCTCAAAATAAAGTAAAACCTGCAATGGTTAAATTAATACTGTGAATAATATCTGTGATTTCAGCAGAAAAGACTGAGCATAATAACTAATAATAACAAATGCATTTTCCTCTTATGCTGAATACTATGAAACAATAGAATCATATATGTGGCACATGTGTAGGACAAAGAATAAGTCATTGAGGGTAGAAATTATTAAACTCTCTTTCACTGACACAAGGTCATTTATTATTACTGGACATGCAAAGGAAATTAGTATGTTTAAATATCTGTAAATCCTCACATACCTATACACACAGACAGGTGCATTCCAAAATGTACCCATCTCCAGTCACAGCCCTCTGACTTCTGAATCACTGAGTTTGCCTTTAGGACCATTTTAATTCTTCATCGTTCTCCTTCCTAGTCAAAAGCATACATTGTTTTCTGCAGGAAGGACCTTTACAGTTCAAATTCATGGTATAACAATGACATTTTTAGGTGACTCCCATCACTGGTGAAAGAAAGAGTTCACCTGTTGCAAGAACAAGGACTGAAGCTACTTCCAGACACTCTTCTGGAGAGAAGTCAACAGAAAGACCAAGAAATCTTCTGAGTCTTACAGAGATGTCGCTGTAGTGCTGGAGAGTCTCAAAAGAAAATTAGTAGGAAAGTGCATTTGTTTTTTTAGCTCCCTCTCAAAGATAGTGCTTTCTCCAACTTCTCCTTTGATTGTAAACTTTGATTAATAAACAGTTCTGGTGTATATGGTGCTGTTCACCCTACATATTTATACCTGTACAGAAAGAAGAATCAAGAAGATTCAAGATCACATCAAGAGCAATTGGTTTCCAATTTACTGAGGAAAAAAAAACATTTTTTCTTTCCCAATTAGAATTGTTTGAAATTCAAGCTTCAGTTTCTTCTATTCTCCAGTGTTTTAGATCTCAATCTAATTTGGGCTATTCCTTGCTCCTTTACTGATAGTCTTCACTAGGTAGTGTTAAGGCCAGAGAAACAACAATTTCTTATAGCGCAGTGTTAGATCAAGCTCAGTTTATACAGACTGTATTAGGATTATGATGGTCTTCTTGAGTGCATCACCACTGTGAGTGTCTTCCAGATTGTGTTACCATGCATGCACTGTTGAACAAAATAAAAGAGGATAAGGTTTCAGATAGAGACCTAAACTATCAATAATTTTTGGTGGTAGAGCTTGGGGTTATTATTGCTGCTGTTGTTGTAGGGTGGATGATGGTGATGATGATGATGGTTATTATTATTATTAATATTTCCTTTAAAATTTATTAGTTTTCATATTGCAATTTTAAGTATGTCAATAAGTAAGAAGTCTGAAGAAAGAAAAGCTACAACAAAGATATCTGTTAGATGCTGGTGGCCACACTCTGTTCAGAATTTATTTAATATATATATATATGTTTGACCTAGGCACTAGAATTAAACATTCCCCTTGAAAGTTGCATCGTCTAAAACACCAGATTAAAGGAGCAGATATTTCTGAATTTGTATACTATTGAGAGGATCATTCCATTCCTGTCACTTCTTGCTACTTTATGTGTTTCTAAAACAGTGTGGATGGAACCTGATTTAGGAAAAGTTGTTTAACACTGTTCAGAAAAATATCTCACTAGAAGACAGAGTGAATTGAGAAATAGGCCTGGATTCTTCTTATAGGGGCAGCTGATTAACAGCTGTTTACCAACTGAACTTCATAAAACATCCCTGTTCTTTTTATGGGCTTCTAGCCATGCTCTACCCTAATAATTTGTTTCTAAATAAAATTTATAAGGAGTGTATATTGCAACTGTTTCTGAAGACTGTTTTCAGAAAGAAAACTCTGCATTTCTTCTTCCTATAGTTTCTTATCTGTGCAAGGAACTTTGTGTTTTCAGAAAGTGGTTGTAATTTGTCTCTCAACTGACTGCAATTACCTTGACTGTATCTCTTAAACTAAAAGACTGCAGTTATTTATTTTGACATTATCCCTCTTGTTCTGCTAAATATATGGCCATTTATCATATATCCGTGTTGATATTTTCCTCATAGAAAGCAACGTGCATTTTCCTTCTTTGCTGCTTGAAGCTGGGTTTTATACATATTGAAACTGGTGAGAGTACTGGCTGCCTGTCACTGAGGCAAAAACCAGAAGGGAAAGCTTATGGAAACAATGGTTAGCTTTGAAATGCTGAATGCTATCTGCTGAAACTGTTCCTCTTTGTAAAAATAATGACATAAGAACAAAAGACACACATTGATAGACATGCTGGATATGAACACATGTGGATTTGAATAATGTTCTGAGAAAGGACCTTTGGGATAAGTGCTGGCAAGATCATGTCTTGGAATCTGAGCAAAGAAATAGTCTCCAGATGTTTGATTCTTCTTATGTAAAAAGAAACTGGATTTTGTTGATATTTTTTGAAAATATAATAAGCATCAAAAACTCACCTACTTTTAGTAATTTCTTCACAAAACCAGAGCAATTGGAAGTACCAGAGGTGAAGGTAGCCCCTCGAGTATAGACATAATAATTCTTGAGGATAAATCCCATTGTTCTTATTCAGAGGGTTCATTGTTGTTGGGGTTTGGGTTTTTGTCTTGGTTTTGGGGTTGTTTGTTTGTTTGTGTTTTTCATATTGATTATTTTAAACTGTTTTTAGTAGCTAATTCCATTTACCAAAGACACATTTAAGTACTGATTAAAAGCAGTTATACAAATATAAATTAGTAAAAATTAGAAAATATAGTGATAAAAGATTGCCAATGTCCTCATGATCACTACCAAAGTCTAAAGGAACTGCAAGTGAAAGGACTCTATCAGGTTTTAGTGCATCTTCACTAGTTCAAAGACTAGTGTTTTGCCCAAGATCAAAACAGTAAACAAGGATCAAAGCTACAAGGCACAATAGGCATGAGGATAAAATTAATGATTGCAATTTTAACTAGGGTCTTACATTTATAATGTTTTGAATCTGTAACAAGTGGACTTAGACTCTGCATTTCAGAATAAAGCTCCATAAGGCAATGCCAAAATCTTATTTCTGATTATGCAAACAGATTGACAGCTTTGTATGATACAGAAATAATTTTAGAAAGCGTATCTTGTGTATGTTTGACTACTCTGGATATCTAGTATGTGTTGGGCTGATTTGAGCTGCAAATCTGACAATTTTAAATTGCATACAACTGATTTGGAAATTATGGATGCCTCTCAGATGCCTTGTTGTTGTGCTTTTGGTGTTCTAACTTCATGGATATTTTTTTGCTACCTCAGAAAAAAAACCCCAGGGAATGATAGGGATTTTGAAGCAAGTGCTCAGAAGTTAATAGAATATTTTAGAGCAGCGAAAAATATTTCCTATTAGAAACAGGTTAAAGTCAGATAGCTGAACAACAGGACAAGATTTCTTTGGGTATGCATTTTGTCTCTGTGTTGTTTAAGAGCACCATGGTATTATCCCAGACTTACAGCAAAAATCTTCAGAGTTTACTCTAATAAATCTTTCTGGAATAACATTTCTGAATTTTAACAGTAGATTGTAAAACATAGGCCACATCTATATCAAAGAAAAAAATAATATTTAAGTAAAATTATTGTGTCAGTCTACAATCAAACTCCTTTCATCAAAAACTTTCTGTCAAGACTATGATGAATGGACAATAAGAGAGGCATTAAGGACATTAAATGTGCAAGATTGCATTTTAAAAGGCAAGAGTTTCAGTCTGGCATATCAGAAATTGGACTATTGCATATATATATTTATTGCATTTATATATTATTGCATATATATATTTAAAATATGTTATCAGAACAGAAAAGTTTAAGATAGGTGAATTAAAAAATATTTAATAGCTGAACTTTGTCATGGTTATAGGGACATGGGAATGTCCAGCAAGACTCGTTCACCCTTTAATACTCTGATATGGCCAGTGCCATAAGTCCATTGGAGAGTGAAGATTGACAGTGGACTATTGTGGCCTAATGAAGTAATACCATCCCTGAGTGCTGCTGTGGTGGACATGCTAGAGCCTCAGTACGAGCCACAGTTCAAGGAAGCAAGTGGTGTCACCATGTACATTGACAATTCATTCTTCTCCATTACTCTATCAGCAGAGTGAAGGCTAAGCCTGTCTTTACCTGGAGGGGGGTGAAATACCTGGAACCAATTGCCCCAGAGATGGAAATACAGCCCCATTCTTTGCCATGGACTGATCCAGACTGCACTGGGAAAGGCTGAGGCTCTGGAACACTTTCATTATGTAGATGACATCATTGTATGGGGGAACACAGCAGAGGAAGGCTTCGAGAAAAGAGAGAAGATAATCCAGATCCTCCTGAAAGCCGTTCTGTCATAAAACAAAGTAAGGTTAAGGGATCTGCCCAGAAAATTTGGCTTTTAGCAGTAAAATGGCAAGATGGATCAGGTTTCAGTGGATGTGGTTAACAAAATAGCAGCTATGTTCCCATCAACCGCAAGAAGGAAACATAAACATTCCTAGGCACCATGGGGTTTTGTAAGCCTTCTCTACCATATGAAACAGAAGAGAAATAATTTCAAGTGGGGTACCAAAAAACAACAAGCTTTTGAACAAATTAAACAGGAGATTGCCCATGCAGTAGTCCTTGGGCCAGTCAGAATATGATGTGATGGAAGGCGCTCTACATTGGAGCAGGGAAGAATGGTCCTTCCTTGAGACTCTAGCAAAAAGTACCCAGTGAGACTTGAGGATAGGCACTGGGGTATTGGAGTTTGGGATACAAAGGATATGAGGCCTGTTAAACCCCAACGGAAAAAGAGTTCTTCTCACCTTATGAAGGAATTTGAGCTGCTTCAGAAGTGATTGGCATGAAAGCAAAGCTTCTCCTGGCACCTTGACTGCCAGGGGAAAGCCCCTTATATTCATCATGCCATCACTCCATGCGGAGAAAGTGAATCCCTCTGACGACATAGTGAGCTCAAATAGGAATTCCTAGTCACCCAGGGCTCTTGAAGATCATTATGAATTGACCTGAAGGTGAAAATTTTGTACTACCATCAGAAGAGGATGCGAAACAAGTGACATGTGCTGAGGAGACCCCACCATATAATCAGTTGCTTGAAAATGAAAAGCAACACTCTTTCTTCGCTGACAGCTTTTGCCATATCATAAGGACAAATCAAAAATTAAAAGCTGCTGTATGGAGTCCTACGTGGTGAGTCTCAGAAGCTGTTGGGGCACAAGGTGAATCCAGTGAGGTCACAGAGCTGAAAGCCATCCAGCTGGCTTTAGATATCACTGAATGAGAGAAATCGCCAGCATTCTAGTTCTACACTGACTCATGGATGGTAGCAAATGCTCTCTGGGTTTGGCTAGACTGATGGAAAAACGGCCAATTGGCAGCAGAGAGGAAAAGCCATCTGGGCTGTTGAATTGTGGCAAGACATCCCTGCCTGGATAGAGAAGTTGACTATGAAAGTACATGTACAGTGCCCAAGAGTTGGGGTCCTGAAGAGCACTGTAGCAACAGACAGGTGGATCAAGCTGCCAAGATTAAAGTGTCTCAGGTGGATCTGGACTGGTATCACAAGGGTGAGTTATTTGTGGGCCAGTGGGCCCGTGGTTCCTCAGGTCATCAGGGAAGAGATGCAATATACAGATGGGCTCATGACTGAGGGATGGATTTGATCATGGATGCTATCTCCCAGATTATTCATAATTGTGAAACTTGTGTTGTTATCAAGGATGTGGGTGAAGCCCCTTTGATATGGGGGACAGTGGCTGAAATATGAGGAGGCCTGCAAGATTGATTGCATCACACTCCTGCAAACCTGCCAAGGCAAGCGTTACGTGCTGACAATGGTGGAGACAACTATGGGATGACTGGAGACATGCCCTGTGCACCCCACCACTCCCCTAACACCATCCTGGGCCTTGAAAAGCAAATCCAGCACCCAATAAAACCCCAGAGTCAGACAATGGGTCTCATTTCAAAAACAGACTCACAGATATCTAGTCCAGAGAGCACAGTACTGAGTAGGTGTATCATATTCCCAGTCATATTCACCAGGCACTGGGAAAGTGGAGTGGTGCAATGGACTGTTAGAAAGCACATTGAAAGCTATGGGTGGTGGGATCTTCAGACATTGGGATCTGTATTTAGTGAAGGCCACCTGGTTAGTTAACACTAGAGGCTCTACCAATCGAGCTGGACCTGCCCAATCAGAATGCCTCTGCACCACAGAAGGAGATAAAGCCCCCATGGAGCATATTGGAAGAATGTTAGGAACACAGTTTAGATTAGTCCTGGCTCAAGCAAGGGCAAACCCATCCATGGCACTGTTTTCACTCAAGGACTGGGGTGCATTTGATGGGTAATACAGAGGGATGGGGAAACACAATGCATAACTCAAGGGAATCTGATTTTTGGTTGAGAACAGCCTGAAATGTTTAATTGCATATGTGGCATAGGTTTCTATATAACACTGCCATTGGATGTCGTTTCATACCATGAACAATGGGTATGGACTGCTCCAGTTACACGAGTCATGGGCTAAATGAATTCAACAAACATCTTGGGTGGATTGCCAGTTACTATTGAAACAACGCCTGTGCTTGTGTATAATTATATGTCTCTGCATATATATATNGTGCATATATATATATATATATGTATGTGTGTGTCTGTCTGCGTGTGTATAGAAAAAGGGGTGGATAATATCATGGTTAGAGAGAAAAGGGGTGGAGTTTCTAGTACTGCTGAATTCCATACTACTCACATCATGGCAGGGGCATGGTTTAAGCAGGAAGAAGGTGGAGTTGGAAGCAGAAGGGGCACTGTCTTTCAGGGCTCAAGGGACGGGGTGTGCAGCTTTCAGGGTCGGAGTTAGGCCCTCTCTGCCACTGGCAGCNAGCCTGAAATGTTTAATTGCATATGTGGCATAGGTTTCTATATAACACTGCCATTGGATGTCGTTTCATACCATGAACAATGGGTATGGACTGCTCCAGTTACACGAGTCATGGGCTAAATGAATTCAACAAACATCTTGGGTGGATTGCCAGTTACTATTGAAACAACGCCTGTGCTTGTGTATAATTATATGTCTCTGCATATATATATATATATATATGTATGTGTGTGTCTGTCTGCGTGTGTATAGAAAAAGGGGGGGATAATATCATGGTTAGAGAGAAAAGGGGTGGAGTTTCTAGTACTGCTGAATTCCATACTACTCACATCATGGCAGGGGCATGGTTTAAGCAGGAAGAAGGTGGAGTTGGAAGCAGAAGGGGCACTGTCTTTCAGGGCTCAAGGGACGGGGTGTGCAGCTTTCAGGGTCGGAGTTAGGCCCTCTCTGCCACTGGCAGCCCCTTTCCCATTCCTCTGAGCTGCAGCTTTCCAGCTTTGGTGCTAAAAGACAGCACCAGCAAGCCCAAGACACTGCTCTGAGAGAAAAGAAAAGAGAGTGGGTGAGGAGCAGAGCCCAGTCAGACCATGTGGGCCCCAGGCTGCAGCTGTGCTGACAGCTGTGGTGGTGTTTCCTTTGTCTGGGAAAACCACACCTGGAGCTGTCTTTGGGAAAATACTCTCTTTTATTAACATTGCTGTGGTTATTGTGATTTTTCCATAAATTGTGATTCCATCTTACAGTCTCTCCTAGTGTATCTTCCACTAGCAGAAGGGATAAGGGGACATCTTGAGTGGGTTTAATTTTCCCACTGGATATTAAACACACCGTGTGGTAAAATGTGTATAATAGAAGAGAAAAATTGAGCAATACAGAAATTAAATTTGTGACTCTTAAATGTGTTAATTTGCCAGTTAACTACTGTGTATTTTTCAGCTCTGCAACTGATACTAAGTTTCAGGAAAATCTATAAACCATGGTTTAAGAGAATAAAGTAAAGTGCTTTCATGCCTTTTGTTGTTCTTTCTGTCCCTTAGTTCCTTCTGTGCTTCCTCTGCCCTTTGTATCAAGCTCAACTTTTTCTCCCCTTTCATTCAGATCACCCTGCCAGGCTACCTCAGGCTGTCTGTCTGATGTGTTTCAGTGTGTTTTTCTC
Source organism: Rhabdornis inornatus (assembly GCA_013397075.1). Taxonomy (NCBI): domain Eukaryota; kingdom Metazoa; phylum Chordata; class Aves; order Passeriformes; family Rhabdornithidae; genus Rhabdornis; species Rhabdornis inornatus. Next base: position 47,385 of record VWZS01004311.1, on the reverse strand, counting down.
CTCCTTCTTTTCCCATAAAGCCAGGTTTGACTTCTACTCCATTTCTCTTACATTAATAAGTTCACTGTGGTTTTTAGGTCATGGTTCCAGTTTTGTGGTTCATAGTACCTAAATTTTAGTTCCCCTAGCCAGTATATTTTCTTGATAGAAGTGTTCCTAAAGATGGCCTTCTAAATACTTCTTCAGTTAAAAACCATAAAATAATATAATTAATTTTAATTGTATGATCAAGATGTGTACATATTATATATGTGAGATTGTGCTGTCTTATGGATGCTGCTTGTCTTTTCCCTGTGGTTCCAAAATCTCTGAACAATACTGATTCTTCCTCCAGACAGATTGGTGTCTTCCTACATGTATCACTGACACTATTAGCATCTTCTTCCTTTGAATCTATTTAAATTTCAGCAGTGCAGATATTAATATTTCTAAGGAAACAAAATTTTACCATAAATTATTAATTTATTGCTGTATCACAGTGAGAATACCTCAGCTCCAGAAACTATCCCCACCTTCATTTCAAAGTTTAGTACAACAGATGAGAATAGCTCAAAATGGAGACCTCCCTCACCTCCTCAGCTAAACATGTATTTTCAGATGGTTAAATTCCATTTTCCTTAGCTTGTCAGGATATGCTGCATCAAGTTATGTGCTGAGAAAGCAATTAGAATAACAGGTGATGTACCACAACTGGAGAGCCACATGGAGTTACATGATAGGAGAGGTTTTGAAAAGACACATGGCAAGCAAATGATATGTCTTCTACAGGGATCTTTTCAGCAAAACGTTTCCCTGAAAAGCAGTGCCCCAGCTGTTGTACAAACCCCTGGTTTCTTGTCCATCCCTTGACCCATGTGCAAGGAGCAGCTGGTTACCCTATTAACACACCACCAACTAACTGTCTGGCATGTGAAGTCATGAGAAAGGAGAAAGGCCAAGGTACAACGCTAGAAATACATGAGGCAATTATGAGAAGGGACTCGACACTGTGCATCTTACAATCAGTGCATGCAGCTTGACAGGTTTTGCATTTTTGCCAGTATCACAGCTCAGAGCTCATTTCTCTGAGCAGCTGCAAAATCTGGGAAGCTTCCAGCTCACAGGAAATTCTAGATTTTTTTCTTATTTGTTCATTTTGGGTTGATTCAGAACAAAAACCTTTAAAAAAAATCTGGAAAGTGTAATGCTGCTTTTTAGCCAGCTCTGCTTTACGAACTACTACATGGCAGTATGGTACACCAATTACTGACACTCAGTTTGGCTTGAAAGTGAAATCTAAGTGCTGATGGCTATAAATGTTAACCTCAGGAAACACTGTCCAAATAAACTTATCCAAACATGAACTACCTAGGCTGTCCACTCAGTATTAATAAATTTTAATAGGTATTTTCTTTTCCTGATAAAAAAAAATAAAATAAAATAAAATTGTCAAGTACCAAAAAGGAAAAAAGAAAAAAAAAAAAAGAAAAAATTCTCATCTTTGAAATAATGCTCCTAATCTCTTTTATCAAAGAAAAGAGTAATCTTTTCTTTGCACCTGCAAATTCAGCTTTTCTGTAAATTGATAAGATATTTTTAAATAAAATAAAATACTGTATTAGCATAGATTCATTTTCAGCAATTTTGTTCAGGCCACATAGAAATCCAAAGCAGAAATGGAAAACTGTCACCTTAAAATTTTTCAGGATTTTCACCAGCACATTTATTTGCAACATCATACTTGAAGAGCTATGGAAAAGTAGAAATGCTCAACACTTCTCATATACAGGATAAATTCAGTATGCTTCATCATAACTTTAAATTAGCTTAGTTTGCTCTCCTTCTGAAGGGTCAGTCATGTCTGTTACACTTGTGTCATATATTAACATGAAAAAATCTCAAAACCCCCATGTATTATAGTCCCAAACAACCACAATTACCACAGCACTTCTGTAAAACATTGAGAATATAAAGAGATTTTGACATGTTCACAAGAACTGAAGCAGTCAGTCATTTTCAACACAGCATGGATGAACACAACTGAAATAACATTTCTGAGGACATGTCCTACAATGGGAAGGAGACTCACTGAACGGCTGAGGTTGGAGAGCATCTCTGGAGAGCATCTAATACAAGCCTTTTGCTCAAGTATGGTCAGGTACAGCAGCTTGCCCAGGATAAATATGTCTGCTTGGGTTTTGAGAATGTACACAGATGGTGACCCCTCAGCCTTTTGAGAGAACCTGTGCCAGTGTTCAGCCACAGTTATGGAAAACTTTTTTCTTATGTTTAATCAGAATTTCTATATTTTAGTCTATAGCCACTGGACATCTGTGAGGCGAGTTTATCACTGTCTTCTTTATTCTCCCATCAGTTATTTTTACATATTTATAATGTTCTCCTGAACCCTCTTTTCTCCAGGATGAATAGTCTCATCTCTACTCTCCTGTGTCAGATACTCCAGCCCTTCAATATCCTAGGTCCAGTTTGCTGGATTAGTTCTACTCTCTTGGACTCTCATTGCATACCTCCCTTGTACTGGTAGGTTCAGAATTGGACACAGCACTCCAGATATGTCTCACTGAGGAGAGGTAAAACATCACCTCCTCCAATCTGCAGGCTCTTTATATCTCTTATAAATGGGTGTCACAGTAGCGTATGTACTTTGTTTGGAAGCCTCTACTGCTTCCCTTGTTTTAAAGCTGTTCCTATAGCAAAAGTTTTCAGTATCAACTTATATATTTATTTTTCATTAACTGTAAAAAAAAAAAAATCAATGCAGATGAAAAAGAGGACTAAATACATTTCAAATAAACCAAATAAACATGAAGATGTTCGAGTCTGGCTGAGACCTAGAAAACTCAGGTCTCTGAGCAAACCTTCCCAATCTCTCTCTGTGTACTCTACCTACTTTATTTTACCTTAAAAAAAAATCATTACCTTTGAGCTTGTTTAAGAGTAGAAAATTTAAATTGAATCATTAAGGTAAAATTTCATCATTTTCTTCTTATCAAACTGTGCTGTTTCTTCCACAGTTCCACAGTCCTTGAGGCATCTGAAATCTTCTCAGCAGTTCCCCTGTTCTACTGGATAATGACCTGAGTGTTCACATCACTAGAAAATAAGGAACCAAGAACCTGTGAGTCCCACTACAGCCGTAATACAATGGCCACTTCTCACTCCTGATGTTATCCTGGTCCCAGTCCCAAGTGTGCACATGATCTCAGTTATCTCCTGACTTGCTGTATGTAAATCCAACTGTTGTATCACCAAACATACATCTCAGGTGCAAGGCAACAGGGAAGTAGAGGTGAGATGTGAGTTGTCTTTTAAACTGCCACTCAGCCATCCTATTTTAAACTTGCCTGTACTAGAAATGCTTACAATGCTAGACACAGATTTGCATAGTTCAGCATTAAATAGCAAACCAGGGGTGGGATGCTGACTGTGCCTCAGTTGTACTAAATGTAAAGACCATTTCACCCTGTTGCCAAAACAAGCAGTTTTGTTTAAGGTGATGAAGGTTTTACCTAATCTGCCTTCACATTTTTTTTTCCCTTAGAATAATAGAATCATAGAAATGTTGGGGTTGGAAGGGACCTTAAAATCATCTACTTCCAACCTCTCTGCCATGGGCAGGCACACTTTTCACTAGACCAGTTTACTGACAGTCCCACCCAACCCAGTGTTGAAAATTTCCAAGTATGGGGCAACATGTTCCAGTGCCTCACCGACCTCATATTACAGAACTTCTTCCTAATATCTAATCTAAACCTACTGTCCTTAAGCCTAAAACCTGAATTGTTTTCTGAAATCATCACCTTTGTGATCTATAGTGGTTAAGGCAGCAAACAAAAAATGCTATGAGTTTTAGGAGAAAGAAAAAAATGCAAAACACTAAGCTATACTACACGGGTTTGGCTCTTTTAATAGCAATACTTTGTATGTAGTCCTCTTTCTATCCCAAAAGTAAACTCAAGAAAGTGCAGAGAAAGATTACACAAAAGATGATCAACGTTTTGATTAAATTTTGATTAAATAAATTAGGATGCATTGCTCTGTAAAAAATGATTTAAAGGTATTCATGAAAGGTAAACATAACATCATGGACACAACTGAAAAAATTGAATAGAGAATGACTATTTATTCTCTAAGGATATCCTAAGGAAAGGGACATTTTAAAAGAAAAAAAGACTCTTTATTCACACCTGATTGACAAAAAAAAACACCATAAAATATAAAGGATAAAAATACATATGTAAAAATTACTTTATTGGAATTACATGTAGCAACAACAAAATTAAAGATTATCATTTAATGTTACATCAAAACATCAGCTCAGAAACCCCCTGATCTATAAGTTGATGGGCAATGTGAGAATTATTAATGTTCCTGTAATCATTTCACACGTTTCAAGTACACAAGCCATTGTCAGACGAGGAATATATGATAGAATGTATCTGGTAGCTTCTTGAAATGTTATCCATTAAAATGAGGGGACAAATTTTGTGGCTGGAACAAAGGTAATGGGATGCAAATATGTGAGTTGTGTCGCCTTTGCTTGCCCTCTGCCAAACAGGCCTTGGAGAATGACTGTTAGAAAACATGTCTTCCATTTTTTTCTGGCACGTGTTACTATAACCTCTGGTCAAAATTGCAGCTCTGTGGAATACTTGATCAATAAAATACTCAAACCTGTTGTTACCAAAGGATTTCTCTTCCACTCTACCTTGTTTTGTTTCAATATTACAGTGAAATAAATAATGATTTCTGGAGCATGGGGAGTGCATTAGTAATGCCAGAAAAAAAATTTAAATGCAACCAACACTTTTTACTTAACCAAAGCAGAGATTTTGGTTTCACTGTACAACTGAAAACAGAAGTTGCACTCAAAATATATAAATTAGGAAAGTAGATACTGAAAATATATCTCAGATCATGGTTATTTTTCAAACTGACATGCAAAGATCTCTGAGGCTTTTTCTCAGCTATGGAAGCCAAGAAACCAGCTGAGTAGTATTTCACTGTCACAGGGCTGCCCTCAGAGGCAGTTATGTTTGAGATTTCGTAGGTAAGCCAATGGAGTAGCACTTCAGACTTCACATATAAAAATGTCTGTGAGCCTAGCTAAGATCACTGCTCCAAAATCTGCTAGAATAGATTGCCTGAAAAGGCCATGGCTCTCCATGAATGAAGATTTTAATGACTATATGATAAGAAAAGTTATCTTTTACTCACATTGTGATACAGGGAGGGGCTGTATGGCAATTTACAATCCCTTCTAAACCTATTTTTCTACGAACTAGTGTTATCTGTGATTTGCTAACATCCACGAGTAGCCTTTTGTGAGACCCAGGCAAAAAAAAGGGAACTCATGCCCCATGTTTACAGCTTTTATTATCAGAAATACATAAGATATTAGTAATTCCTTTGAATGTCTAAGAAATTTTTGTAATAAGAAAAGTACTGTGGAAAATAATTTCTTGACTGAAGTTTGAAAAATTCATGCGACTGTAATACATTTTTTATGTATCAGTGTGACTTGTGACAAATGAGAAAGCCCAATCACACTAATTATGTCCAATAAACTTGGACTATGAAACATATTGTTGAACATTCTTTTGATTTTCCTGATTACTTATGGTGTTTTTCTTTCAGAACAATTACAAAATCGACAAATTGAAACAAAACATACTGTAATAAATCTTGATCTAGTCTGCATTAAAAGTCTTACAGCAAAATGCTGAAATAGGCTTGTTTTGTTTGTTGGTTTTGTTTCTCTAATGAATATGCAAATAATTCTTTTCTCAATGTATCTTTCACTACTAAAATCATAGGGATTTGTAAAGGTCAGTTTTATTTAATGGACAGAAATAAAAAAACAACAATTGATTTTGTTTAATTACATTCCCATTGAATTCAGATTATGCTAATAAAGTTTCAATAAACTTTTGTGTTGTTTTCGGGAAACTGAATGCTAAAAAGGGAAGAAAAATAAGATCTTTTTTATAACACCATAAGAAAAAATATACTGGAGAAGAAAAATAACCAACTAATTTAGTTGACTGTTTATATATTATAAAAAAATATTAAAAGAAAAAAAAAAACCAGGAATTTCTCATTATAATGCAAAATTACTACTTTTTCAATGTTTTAAGGTAAGGAAAGTAGGGTCAAAAAATTTATCCTATCTTATGTAAGAATTTTCAGCACTGTTATAAACACTCAGCTAAAAAAAAAAAAAATAAAAGGCTGATATTGATAGTGGTTTACTTGATCAAATGACTTCCAAAGGCTGATTAGACATTTTGTGAAAAACAAGAAACAAGCAAAAATCCTGTTTTCTTTTATAAATTTTACATTAATTGCTTTTCATTTCCTTTGAGAGTCCTCTTTTGTTCATACTCTGCAAGAATAAATATCCAATTTGGCTCTCTGTATTTTTATTATTTTGTTTAGCAGTACTGTCATCTCCCATTGTATACATAAAATAAACAATCTCATTTTTTTATGAGTTGTAGAGTAATAACATTAAAATATTATTTGTTTTTATTTCAAAATGCCATATAAGTACTTTTATATACTGGCTTAGGACAACTTAAATTTGCTTTTGCACAAGGTCAGAATTTTTTTCATTTCCTTACCTCAAAGTAGCTTTCCATAACCATATGGTGTTACAACTCAAAAGGCAGCAATTGAGTAAGGAGACATAGAAAAAAATACAGCTCTGAAACTGAGTATTTAACACAATGAACATAATTGGTGGAACTTAATTGAAGCAGTACTCTTGTTGTTGTAGAAGTATTTTCTTCTTTAGAATTTAGCTATTATTCTTTAGAGTTAGTATTTCATTTTTGAGTATTTCAAAATAGGGGTGAACAAGCATTTGCACTAGGCATGATTTTACTTAGTGGAGAAAGCAGTCCCCCTTTTCCTTTAAATAGACATATTGGTTCTATTGTATGTTTCTCTTAAAAAAAAAAAAAAAAAATCCCAGAAATACTGATAAACCCTCTCAGCATTCACATTTTCAGTGCACTATAATTAAGTGTCCAAGTTCTCATTTTTCATTTGCTAAATAAAAGCATATTATAGTTTTTTCCTGTGCTTGCAGTAAAACAATAATTGAACACCAGAAGGACTTTCAGGTGGATATTATACATTTGACAAAGTCTAAGTACACAGAAGAAGAAACTAGAAGTGATATTGATTTTCTATGGAAAGGCTAGACTGATACTTCTTCATTTGCTTTTCCAGAAAAGAAATGTGACAAAGGAAATCCAGCATACAAAGAAAGTGTATAACAAAACAGTATATAATAAAAAATTAATAATTTCAGAACTAAGCCATGTACTATCCTACTGCTCATAAAGGAAAGAAACACGTTAGGTACTTTTAAAAACACAATTAAAGAGAAATATTTTCACATCTGTTAAATTATTAATCCATTTTTCTCTACTGTATATCCTTTCTTTGCTTGAATTTGGGTTGAAAACCAAGAAGAGGCTCCCAAAATATTCAGAAGTGTTTATTTTCCTTTAATGAAGCAAACAGCAGAATTCACCAGAACAGTTGTGTTGGATATCGACTTTAACATCTCTAGTGTATTTCCCAGAGATGCACTTTTTCATGGCAAAGGTTTCACTAGGCTAAGGTACAGTGTCAGTGGGAAAAGAGAAGCAACAAGACTCTCATGTTGGATGCCTAAGGTACAAACACGTGGAAGGCTGAGGATCAAGTTCTTATCCTGCTCAATTCAAAACAATTCAAAACTCCTCAGATAGAAGGGGACAAGAGCACTCACCTCACACTGAAAGTCCTGTATTTGCCCTGAATACCAATCTAATGTAGTGCTCCACAAAGACTTCAGTTTTCCTTCCAGCAGAGAACAAAAGCAAATTTCAGAATCTCAGAAGTCACCATGTAACAGAAGAGTCACCGTGCCATCAGCTGCATAGGGAACAGATTTTCAAAGTCAAAAAGTGGGACACCTTATGCCATCTCCTTTTATACTCATGAAACACTTATGTGCTTGGTGTTCTGTCTCTTTGAGTTGGTTTAGGAAATCTCCTTCACAACAGTAAAGGCATCAAAGAAAGTCTTAGCTCTACTACTTTTCTGTTTATGGGAATAGTCATTTATAAAAGCATTCAAAGTATTTTTATACTATAGCACAAATAGCATTATCAAACCCAAGAGTTTAGGAAACCAGTTTGCAAGCTAAACTTCATCCTCTCTCTCTTGCTCTGCCATGATTCCTGTGGAACAGCATTTCTTGTATTGTTTTGTCATACCACTTTTTTTCATAAGCCCCCAAAGATGATTTTAAACTTCATTATAATGGAATTTCTGTGTTATTTCAATTTTAATAAATGTCAGAAAGTCACAATATGTTTAAGTTTAGAGTTGTACATTTACGTGAAAATAGGAAAAAAACAAAGCAAGAAAGAACAAAATATAAAAAGAAAAAAGGCATTGAAATGCCACACACTAACTTGTTTTTAGAATTTGAGAACATACTGCAGTTCATGCTGATATGTTTACAGACTTTCCTGTAAAACTCAGTGGCATCTGCTGAGTTCTTGTAAGAATTTTGAAATCTACACTCAGCAACATAAATGAAGGATTACCAATTTTATCTTTAATAACACCTTTTTCACACAGAATCTATATACACCTCTATCACGTATACATATAATTTCACATATAGAATGTTAACTGCTAAAAAAAGGTGTTGTTTTTTGCAAGACATTTTGAAAATGTCTATCAGGTCAGTTGCAAATGCAATTACAAAGCAATGAGGTATTTATTTTACCTCAGGGATTATATAATTTGAGATAAAAAATGTTTGAAAAATTATGAATACTTTCCTGCCTACTCTATGTAAGCACTAAAGGCTAATTACATTTTAAAATAGTATTTTACACCTCAGATTTCCCTTAGATAGTTCTGAATATGAGTTGATTTTTTACCTAAAATGTAATGAGCTACATATGTGTAAGGCAACTTTATGGCCTTTCACTGCTGTAACAGCTAGTTTCAGTATACTTCTCATAATTGTTTATTAATATTGCATTCATTTAACCTAAGTGCATATCTCACTGCTCATGCCGTGTGCACACAAGTCATTTAAGGTGCTTTGAGTCACCATCCCTGGAGGTATAGGCATGGCGTGGTTTGGTGGTAGAGTTGGCAGTGTTGGTAGAATGATTGAACTTGGTGATCCTAAGGGTCTTTTACAGCCCTAATGATTCTATAATTCTATGATTCTGTGAGCAAAGTCACTTCATATTAGGAAAGAAAGGGAACTTTGCATAGGCGAAGTCAAGACTCTACAGCTATTGCCATACTTCTTTTAAAAATATAGGAAATTTAATGAGCTTTCACACTTTCTGCAGAAGATCCAGAAAAGTCTAATGCTATGGCAACTAAATTGCTGTGTAAAACTTATTCTGATGCTGTTAATACTGCACTTACTTATGCCTATTATTGAATTGCTACATGAAGAGTTATACCATGCTGTAACTGTGTACATCTACAGTAAAAAAATTGTGCTGATCCTCAAGAAGATTCCCGTGGCTTATTTTACTTATGGAAAGTACAAAGATAACCTTACCTTTATCTACAGTAGTTGAAGAAATCTTCTGAAGAAGAATCTTCTGACAAGCAGAAAAATTCTCTTGATTGTTAGAATTATAAAATTTAAGTGAAACAGAAGTCCAGAGCAGGAGTTATTCTATACCAACACGCAGAAATGCACTGACTTTTGTTTACCTGAATCTAAACACATAAAATCCAGCTAAGTATGTAAGAGTGGCAGAATAATAAGAGGGAGATGGACTAAAAAGAAACTCCATCAAAGCAGTAAAAACTAAACTTTTACAGAAGTCTAGTATCAAACGCTTGGAAAATAAATGGACCTGAAAATCTAAATCTTCTACAGAAATTACAAGAGCTTCTTTGAGAAGTGTAGCCATTGATATTATTTTATTTTAGGTTAGGTGGACTACGTCACAGAAGAAATGGAAATATTTGATTTCAGAACCTAGAAAATATTAAACAAATCTGTGAGCACTCAAATCCCGAGATCAGATAAAAAGTGCATAGAGTGAATATTCGTATATATTAAAATACTTGTAAAGATTCACAAGTCTAGCAGCTAAACATGTGCAAAGTAGAGGTATTATTTTTGAACTCACTGCATCTATGACAACTTGCATCAGATGTTATCTTTCCTATGTTTGATTTTGGTATTGTTTAGATTGAGAATTATATTTTTTTCCAATGCAGAATAATGATTAATTAGAGCAGAGAACACATACCTATTATTTTTCCTTAGTTTAGTGCAGAATTTCCATCACTTTTGATGGATATGTGCTTGATAAATTAATTTCTTTAATACATAGGCAGATGGATGGATAGATGTATACTTCTGTATGCAGATGTGTGTGTTTTCATAAAGTAAAACATAATACAAGTCTTGCAACAGAAAGGTTCACTTAACGTAAGTTAACATGTTACATGTGGAAGTTACATACAAAAGAGGATATTATCTAAGAATTATATTCAACTCAGTAAATGGGGCTCTGACAAAAAAAAAATATAAATAGGTCCTTTTAAAATTTACCAGTCTTGTGTTATTTTTAGTTACAAATTGAAAAAGTGTGATCATATTTGAAAATATTAGATTTTAAGCAGTGTATGGAATTTCTATGGATCTTTATCATACTTAATAAAAAGAAGTATTAATTTTTAAGAATAAATAATTCATAATAGTGATCATGTCTTTAATGAAAATGTACTGGAATTTTTTTTTTTAATGGAGAATGCCAGTATTTGGTATTATGTATATTTTAATAAATATGCTCAATTTTTTTTATCAAGTCATATCTGAATTCAAAAACTAGTTAGGTCTGAAGAAACTATGGTAAATTGATCTTACTTTTCCTCTTTTTATGTATGATGGATATAAAATACAGCATCATAGGTTTTAGAAGTTCATCTTAAGTCAAGTACTTCATTGAAACTCTCAACCTGTTCAGGAATGAGTAATAGTTCACTCTAACTCCGAATTTTAGTAAACAAACATCAGACAACTTATGAGTTAGAATAATTTTTATATTCCTATCAGTTGTCTCTGTGTAACATGTCCATATACAAGGTCTAAAGTTTTAAGACATGGTACAAGAAAATAAGTATATTTCTAAAGAATTAAGGACTATTACTATATATACTGCAGCTCCATATGTTGGTTTTAAGTTAATAACTACTTATACTTTTTTTTTTAATTTAATGCATAAGAACTAGCAGAAATGCTAGGATAATGACATTCTTCTATAACTGTATTTTTCAACTGGTAATTTTTAATGCATAACAATTAGGAGTCCTAAGCATTTACCAATTTCGTATCTCAATTTCTTACCTGTCCAATGTCCTCTGAGCAACCAAAAGAAAACTAAAAAATGTCACTCTTAGGGTGGTCAAGGATTGGAATAGCTGCCCAGGGAGGTGGTGCAGTCCCCATCCCTGGAGGTGCTCAAGAGGTGTCCGGATCTGGTGCTGGGTGATGCGGTTTAGTGGTTTAGGGGTCACAGTGGCACTGCTGGGTGGCCGGTTGGACTGGATGAACTTAAAAAGGTCTCTTCCAACTTTGATGATTCTATGATCCTAGAGTTCTGCTACATTTATCATTTATAGGAAGAATACATGTTTTCTGATGGTGATTATGCAAGGTTTTGTCAACATTCATATGTTTGTGGAGATTGTACAAATATCAGCAACTTTTGTATTTCAGCATTTTTTCCCCTTCTAAATGCATATATGCAGTTGTTTTACACTCTATACATTAAATATGCATTCCAGAACCACTTTGACAGGCAGTAGAACTCAGATCTAAAATGTATTTTCTTCTTATTATAACTGTACCAATGATTTGGACTATTAGACAGTTGGAAACTTAATTGGTATAAAAAATTAAACAAAAAGAATCTTAGGCACTCCAGGTTTTTTAGGTGTAACATCTACATTTTATCACATCAAATGTAGGCATTTAGTCTAGAATACTCACCCTCTCACCTCTAGGTAATGGGAATTCCATCTGCAGGTTAAATATGTTTCACAAAACTTGGCATCCTTTGAGGTTGTTACTATTCAGACAATGAACCCTTAATAGTGATATCACGCCTGCTTAGCTATTTTAGAAAATTCACAGTGTCATACCATTAAAACAAAGGGGAAGACAGACTTAATATAATGAAAAAAAGGTAAGCCTATTATTACCTATTTACATGGAGTATGTTGGATTCCTAGGAATTTTCCACAGGATTGTTTTCCATAAGTTCTATATACAAATGTCTCTGATACTTATCACTGTCTCATCTTTATCAAGTATCACTTTATCATCTGTATCAATGACAGTTCTAGAATTGAACTGCTGTTTAAACTAGTAGCAGTTAACTAATCCACACTCTTCCACAATGAGCTAAAATACTGGGTAAAATAGATAATTAGTCTAAAGCTGCATTCATGTCTGTGGTTATGAAAACTCATTTTCCTAATGTCACTAGTAAAACCTATTTGTGCCGGTTTTGGCTGGGATAGTTATTTTCTTCAGAGTATCTGGTATGGGGCTGTGTTTTGGATTTGTGCTGGAAACAGTGTTAATAACAGGGATGTTTTAGCTATTGCTGAGCAGTGCTTAAACAGTCAAGGCCTTTTCTGCTCCTCACACCACCCCCCCAGTGAGGAGGCTGAGGGTGCATAAGGACTCAGGAGGGGACACAGCCAGGACAGCCAAATACCAAAGGGAAAACCCATATTGTATGGGGTCATGTTCAGCATATAAAGCTGGGGGACGAAGTATGTGGGATTGGAAGGTGTTTGTCTCCCCAAGTCATTGTTATACGTGAGGGAGCCCTGCTTTCCTGGAGATGGCTGAACACCTGTCTACTGATGGGAAGTGAATGAATTTCTTGTTTTGTTTTGCTTCCATGCAAAGTTTTTGCATTTAAACTGTAAACACATCAAGTTTTCTCATTTTTCTCACTTCTCACCTTCTGCTTCTCTCCCTTATCCCACTGTGGGGGAGGATGAGTGGGCAGTTGTGTGGGGCTTAGTTGCACTCTGGGGTTAAACCACAACAATATACTGATTTGCAAATCTTCCACTCTTTTTCCCAAGACTTGAAAATACTATTGAGAGTAATATCAAAGCAGACTAAAACATTTTCTCGTTTTTAGTCCTTCAAGTACTTCAGAAGACAGAGTAGGGAGAACTATAAGGATGAGGCAGAAGATAGGTGCATTACCTGTGAGTAAAGGAGGAAATTTCTGTGTGGACCAGCAGAGCATAGGACCGTTTGCTTGTTTATTTTTAACATGTTAGAAGGTATTGGTTTCAAATTGACTAAATCTTTCTTTGTTCATGGATCATTGACTGGGTAGATTGTAATAGCTCCTTTGGAACCATTATGGTACGTCATTTCAATCCAACCATCAAGAGTGTGTATGCAGCCTCTCTGTTCCAACTCTACCAAAAATGTCATTGAAATCATTGCCTGTGTGCTGAGCATATTGTTTTTAAAGTTTCAGCTAATAGTTACTTATTATTTTAAGTATCGTAAGCAGTGAGAACATGCTGTAAATGAACCATTAAAAATGTACGTTCTAAAATCTAAAATAATGGTACAATTAAAAAAAATCCCTCTAAAAGTAAAACAAAAACCATCTAGAAACCTTTTAAAAATCTTATTAAATAAAAAAATAATAATTAAAAAAAAAAATACTACCAAAGTAGAAACACATCCTCAGACTACAGACTTTGCCAGGATTTGTGGGTACGGAGCCAGTTGTCATTAGGATGCTGAGTACACTATAGCTCTGTTCTGTTTCCTAAATCTGCAAATAAGGTCATGACCAGATTCAATAGAGGAAGCTTAAAGTACATGAGAGAGGCCTTAGAGTTGATAAGCATTTGGGAAATCTTAAAAAAGGAACCGAACAGTATTTCAGGTAGAAATAATGCCCACTTTAAAGCACTGAAGGTTGTCCTCCAAAGAAGATATTTCAGTCTAAAATAGGAAAACAATATATGTAAATCATATGCACATAATGATCATTTCCAATTTCAGATTTCAGGTTCCTCTTTTAAAACATCTATTTCAATGAAATTTTCTGAGGGGAAACTGGTCTAAGTTTTCACAGTCTAGCAAATCATCAAATATCACAGTCTAGCAAATTTCGTGTTTTGCCAGAAAAATCAATTACAGTCCAGAATTTTAATTAATATTCTCAAGTGTCAGCATGTTATTTTATGATCCTTTCATGGTGATTGGGTTCAAATCCTTTCTCCCCTCCTAATAAAAAGGAGATGAAGGAAAGAGCATTAAACACCAGAAAATATATGGTAATTGACCTGTCCTGAATGTATTGATTCTTCAGGTAGATTCTGATTTTTAACTAACAAATATATCCAGCACCAAAAGAGACTGTGAAATTATGTTTTATATCACACATGAATGTTTTCTCACAATATTTGACAAGTTATGGAATCATAGAATCAATATCTTGGGTGGGAAGGGACCTTAAAGGTCATATACTTTCAAACCCCCAGCCATGGACAGGGACGCCTTCCACTAGACCAAGTTACTCAGAGCTCCATCCAACCTGGCCTTGAACACGTCCACACAGGATAAGGCAGCCACAACATCTCTGGGCAACCTGTTCCAGCATCTCACCACCTTCTCAATTAGGAATTTCTTTCTAATATCTGGTCTAAACCTACTTTCTTTCCCTTTGAAGCATTTCCCCTTTTCCCATTACTACACGCCTTTCTAAAAAGTCCCTCTCCAGCTTTCTTGTAAGCCCCATTTAGGTACTGAAAAGAGTCCATTAGGTCACCCCAAAGCCTTCTCCAGGCTAAATAACCACATCTGTCTCAGCCTTTCCTCACTCCAGCCCTCTCATCTTTGTTGCTTTGCTATGAAGTTGCTCTAAAATGTCCATGTTCTTCTTATATTGTGGGCACCAGAGGTGGAAGCAGTATTACAGGTGGGGTCTCACCAGAGTGGAGTAGAGGGACAGAATCACCTCCCTCAACCCCCTGGCCATGCCACTTTTGATGCAGCCCAGGATGCATTTGGCTTTCTGAACAAGTGCACATTGCTGGCTCACGTTGAGCTTCTCATGAACCAACACACCCAAGTCCTTCTCGGCGCTGCTCTAAATCCGTTCTCCAGTCAGCCTGCAGTTGTTCTTGGAATTTCCCCAATCCACGTGCAGGACCTTGTACTTGACTTTGTTGAACGTCATGAAATTCACACAAGCCCATCTCTCAAGGCTGCCAAGGTCCCTCTGGATGGTATTCCTTTCCTTCGGAGTGTCAACCACACCACTTAGCTGGGCATTCCTGGCAAACTTGCTGTGGGTGCTCTCCCACTGTCCATGCCACCAACGAAGATGATAGAAAGGGACAGTCCCAAAGTCAGCCCCTGAAGAAGGACACTTTTCTCTTATCTCTACTTGGACATCAAGCCATTGACCTCAAGCCTTTGAGTGCCGCCTTCCAGCCAGCTCTTTAAGACTGACTGTATTGTCTTCAATGAGGCTGAAATAGAGATTTAGGGGAAAAGATATAATTTTGATATTCACAAGTTTTGAAAAATAAAGTACCTCACCCAAAAGACAATTCAAATTCGACTTTGAAATAGTTCAGAATTTTCATCAGCTGTCTCGTCTTTTTATACCTCATAAAATGTGACTTTGTGATGTGGTTCTAAACTGCATATTTACAAAAGAATCATGTCTTTTTATACTGATTAGAGAAAAAGCTCATAAACAAAAGCTGAGGCAAAAACCAGCAAGTGGCATAAGTGTTGTATGACCATTCTCCTTCCTCTCTTCCTCTTGGACTTCCAACCCCTGCCGTCTTTTACTGAACAAAGGCAACCCCGTTAGACTCATATTCAAAAGAGTTAACAGTGTACAAAATGTTGTGCTCCAAAAAAAGCCCCAAAAATCAACACTGCAGGACTTTTACTTGTCTAGAATTTAGAACATCATAAATGTGGCTGCTTTTCTGAAGCTGTTACAGATAAAACTTTCAATATTCCTTTGAGATTACTGTATTATTTCTGCTAGGTCTTAGAGCAGAGGCCCAGAGTCATTCATCATTTCTGAATAGGACATCTCTCTGACCAACAAGTCACTTAACAAAATATGTAAAGAGAGCAGCAAATCCCAGAGGGAAACAGATCCTTCCCTCCCCCTTTTCTCCTGTCTAAGGAGCATAGATTGCCTGGAAAACAGTTTTCAGGCGTCTGTAATTGAATGTGAGATGAACTTCCGCAAGCTTTAATGAGGAGTAATATTACTGCCCAGGCAGCAGAAGTTAGTGCTCTGCTCCATGTCCCAAAATATTTCATTAATATTAACCAAGGTTTCCTACTCTCCCCAGGCAACAATGCTGTAGCAGAGAAGAAAGATGCAAATAACTCTCACAGTCACCCAACTAATCACTGGAATAACGAGTGCAGGAATAACAAGTACACAGAAGTGATGTTTGTCAGGTGAGGGAAATAGGTCTTTTCCACCAGGAAAAAATCTTTTCTCACTGCAGTTACAGGTAAAATCCTTTTGTACAGTATTTTAGCACTAAAAGTGAACTTTTCTATTATTGGCTTTTGCACTTTTAAAAAGAAAAAGAATTCCAAATAGCAAGAAGACATTATTATTACAAATTTTGCATTAGAGGATATAAACAATAATAAAATCCTTTGTCATGGCCTCCCAAATCATTCTGTTCAATGATAGATTATAAAAAAATTTCAAAATTAAATTTGATTGTAAATAAAAATATATATAAAGAAGACAGAAGTGCCATGAAGAGTGTTTTAAAGGGCAACTGAGCTCTCAAGGGTGGCAGAAGACCATAATTTCTAATGTAGCTGTGCAATTTGTTCAACATGAGGCTAAGACATCCTTAAGCTTGTAGAGGCCAAGTACAAAACTACCATATCTGATTCATGCCATCTTTTGAATTCTAACTTTTCAACTCTAACCTTTGTGTGGAACAGCATGGATGAAAATGAAAAGGCCCATTATGAGACCTGACATGTATGTATCCATAGTATATGGCTATATATAAAGTATATGTTGTTTGTGAAGTGAATGTGTGCAAACATTACCAAAATATATCCACACATATATGTGTTTAATAGACTAATGTCCATTTCATTCTAGTCATAGAGAGTTTATTTTCTTTGGTATTGTTACCTAATAACTTACACTCTTCAAAAAGTTGTCTGGAGTCCCATATGTAAGGATTTTTAAAATTACTTTATTTTACCCAGTTTGCTTGCCTTGAAGAAAGGAAATGGCAACCCTGCACAGCAGCTGGCCTGATGCATAGAATATTTCCAAACATGGGGGCTTCTTAAGTCATTGTGAAGTTTGGCAATACTTTATAAAGGTTTATCAATCTTTATAAAGTATTGCTATAGCAAAAAGTTATAAAGTATTGCTACAAAAAGTATAGCAAGCTATAGACTTGCTATAGACAAGCTATAGACTCCTACCCACAATTCCCATCTTTCAGGAGAACATATTGGGTATGCAAATAAGGAGAAAGAAAATAATTAATTACCAAAATATTCTTCAAAATGGATTAGCAGATATGTTAGATATGCTGCCAGTTACTGTGGGCCGAGAGTGTAAAGCTACATATAGCTTTATATATACATAAATATGTATATATTTTTATATATATTTGGGTAGAGAAGGAACAGCAGGAGGCTCTGCTAATTTTGCATCTCATTCAGGAATGGTTGTGGGTCTCCCACTGCTGTAACTGTTCCCCAATTTCCCTTTGACTTTCTGATTCCTTCTTCCTTCTGAATACCCCTGCAATTCCTTCTCTTTGTTATGTCCTAGGCATATTTTCATCATTGCATTTCCAATGGATTTCTAGGAGTTACCTGGCAGCAAGTCACGCTTGCACTAATAATTTCTTACTTCCTGCAGTCTTTGAGGTGAGGTATGTCTGAAAACTTTCCTACTGGAATGTGTATGATAAAATAATTTGTTAAAAGACAGGCACGCACATTAGAAAGGATACATATATGAGAATTAAAGGACATAATTTTTAGCTTATATACACTAGTGGCTTGGTCACTGCAATGCTGCTGTAATATCTGAGCACTGCTATCTTCCCTCAGCATCTGAATCACCAGCCTTGAGTCATGTGCAGTGGCATGAAGCCCATAGCAACTAGAAAAAAACAATGCTGTGCTGGAATTCAAGAGTGAGGAAAAGAGTAAAGGAAAATTAGGCTGCACTCTTCCCCCCACGGTACTTCTTCCTGCCTCCCTCACCTTACATTTTTAACACTGAACCAAACAAATACATTGTCTGGCTCATTCTTTTAAAGAGCCTCTCATCTGGGGAGAGACTGGAGGGCTGGGACAGTGACTCTCTTCTGCACATAAAGCTACATACAAGGTT
Source organism: Rhabdornis inornatus (assembly GCA_013397075.1). Classification (NCBI taxonomy): domain Eukaryota; kingdom Metazoa; phylum Chordata; class Aves; order Passeriformes; family Rhabdornithidae; genus Rhabdornis; species Rhabdornis inornatus. Next base: position 28,909 of record VWZS01004311.1, on the reverse strand, counting down.
CAGCATGACACACATTGCTCAGGCTATGCTCTTTTTCTGCAAGGTAAAACAACTCAGTTTTCAGCAGGCCTGAAAATGTTCCAAATTTCTGAGTAGGCTGTTATCTGGAGATTGGACTGCTCTCCAGAGAGTAACGAAATATAGATTTATTTGCATATAAGATTTCAGCCGTGAAAAATTTTTATTTTTTCCCCTTGCTCTTTCATTCAGATTTTAGTTTGAATATCTCTTCCTCTCTGATTAAACTAGCATCCTTGTCATGTTTCAACCCACAAAATCTTTGCTCTATTCTAAACATAAGATGAAACTGTTTCTCCAACACCCTTAAAAGCTTTTAATCTATTATTTATTATTAAACCACAGAATTTTATTATTTATAGCTTTTATTGTAGAGTGTCTTGGGATGCATTTTTATGAAGTGCTATTCAAAATAAAATTGTATTGCACTAAAGAACAGTTCTCATTTATTTTTTAATAATTATTTGATCTTGCCTTGATTTACTGAGTCACTAAGGCATCTTATTCCTGATGATTTAAGGGATGCTATGAAGTTAAAACTCATATAAACTCAGATCCTCAGCTAATGTAATCGGCAAAGTTCCAATACAATCAGTGGAGGTCTGCCAATTCACACTAGTTCTGTCCTAGCATAGTTTGTGAAAATCTCTTCTCATCTATGTTTTAAATGACATTTTAGATGCCAAATAATTTCTTTTAATCTACAGTGCTTGTCACTATATAGAGTTTATTTTTTCCATTTCATCTTACTTAGACAGGTAAATCAGACTGGTTTATTTCTAAAAGCATTTCAGTTCTGCCTCTGATATAATACTACAATTTTGAAAGGTTTTTCACTGCTAACTCTGCAGGGAAATGCAATAAAATTGAAGCTATATGTTTTTCAAATTTTATGGAAATGCTTTTGTCAAATCATAGTCACCAAGAACTTCCTTATTAATATGACATTACAGTGATCACTCTTAAACACTGTCATAAGAATATAAAATAATATGAAAACTTAATTTTTTAAGTGAACCAGTGATTTTAGGTGCCTGCATTGTTAGACACACAACTGAGAAATCACAGAAACACCTGAATCTGAAAAGTCACATAAATGGTGCATGCAAAGAGAGACTTGCAGTATGAGAAAAAAATACAGTAAGAAAGCCCTTCTTCTGTGTATGAAAAATAAAGTAGGCATTATTTTACATTTTTCCACCTAACTTGTTTTTACATTTTCTTATTAATATTGACAGGAAGTTGTTACTAGTAGACATGGAAGAACTAAGAAATCCTAAGACGGTCTAGTGATGTGAAATACAATTTTGCATCTTGATAGTCTACATAACTTCTCCAGCAATGCTCTTCATATCTCCCATTTCAGTATTAAGCCTTCACCTTCCATAGCATCTCTAATTTTACCCTCTGACTGCCTACTTATCATTTCAAATTATATTATTTGTTCCCATGGATTACAATACAGTTCCCATGGAATACAAATATACAGTTTACTTCAGGTACAGAATGTGTGGTGGTTTGACTCTGGCTGGATACCAGGTGCTCACCAAAGTTGCTCTATCACTCTTCTCAGTTGGACAGAGAAGAGAAAATATAGCCAAAGCCTCATGAATCAAGAGAAGGAAAGTAGAGAGCACTCACCAATTTCTGTCAAAGTTAAAAGAGAAAGCTATTGGGGAAACTTGGGGAAAATTATTTATTGCCAAATCAGAATAAGGGAATCATTAAAAAAACCCAAATATTAAAAAAAAAATCAAATCTTTCACCCCACCTGTCCTGATTTATTCTACCTCCTCCCCACTACATCAGCACAAGGGCAATGTAGAAGCCCAGGAGATAAGGGGTTAATGTGTATGTCTCAATACAATAGCTGGATAGCCATGGAGCCAACCAAGGACTGTTGGTAAGAACAGACTGTGAGAAAAAACTGGATGTGGCTGAAGAAGAGAGTCATATGGAGGTAGGGAAACATTTTTCTGGGACAAATATCCTTGTTCTGGCTCCTGGACATAAGCTCAAGCACAGGAATTAAGTTAAGAAGCAGGCATGGATTTTTGAGCAAAGACAGACCAAGTAGGGGGGAAATCAAGACCACCAAAGATCCCCAAAGCCCTCAAACCCATTTCCAGAAAGGCCTAGAATGAACTGTGCATGACAACTAATTTGCATAGAAAATGAGAAAGTAAGCTTCAGGGTGGAGGAACTTATCTATAAACAGGTACCCTCACAAAGCCTGGGCAGCCCCCCCAGGACCCTGGACACCCCGGCAGCTGGACAAATGTTAGAGCCAGAAATGGTCTTCCTCTTTTCCTTTCCATTTTCTTTCTCTCTCCCTCTCTTTGGTCTCTCTCTCTCTTCTCTTGCACTCTACTCCTTATTTAAAACCAGCACCATGTATTTATGCTATAAGATAAGGAACTAACTTATCAAGTTAACATTCCATGACAAGAGTATAATTTACCAATAAAATTGCATACGTTTTTGCAGACTAACTGACTTTTATTTTTTCCATTCCTTCCCATTGCTCCAGCATGGGTCTCTTCCACAGGGTGCTCTCCTTCAGGAGCAGATTGCTCAGCGTGGTTCCCCCAAGGGGTCACAAGTCCTGACCAGTCTGCTCCAGCACAGACTTCCCAAAGGATCACAACTTCCTTTGGGTGTCCACCTGCTCCAGTCCTCCACGGGCTGCCTCACTATGGTCTTCACCATGGGCTGTAGAGGAATCTCTGCTCTGGTGCCTGGAGCATCTCCTCCCCCTCCCCCTTCACTAATCTTCGTGTCTAAAGAGCAGTTTTTCTCATATATTCTCACTCTTCACTTCCATTGAAGTTGCAGCACAGGTTTTTTTCCTGTTTCCTAAAGATGTTATCCCAGAGGCACTACCACTGTCACTGGGAGCTCAGCCTTGGCTGGCAGCTGGTCTGGCTACAAGCCAGCTGACATTGGCTTTATTAGACACAGAGAAAGACTAGCAGCTTCTCAGAGAAGGCAACCCTGTAACTCCTCCACTACCAAAATCTTGCTATGTAAATGTAAGTAAAAATTCCTTATTAGTTAAGTTGCTTCCTTATTACCATTATTATTTTCAGACTTTTTACTATACTGAATTACCACAGTCAAATATAATGGAAATTCATGTTTCAATTTAATATAAGGCAGGAAAGAAACTAAATTGTACCATATATCTTCAGACTAGCATTAATACAAAGATCTAAAAGCTGCTTACTATATTGAAGGCATATTGTTGCCTTAAATTTTGTCATGGTTAAGCCCCACCAGGAAACTAAGCTCCACACAGCTGGTTCTCATGTCCCTCTGGTGGGATGAGGGGGAGATCAGAAGGGTAAAAGTGAGAAAACTCATGGGTGGAGGTAAAGGTATAAGAGTTAAAGCAAAAGCCATGCATGCAAGCAAAACAAAACAGTGAATTCATTCACCACTTCTCTCAGGCAGGGAGGTATTCAGCCATCTCCAGGAAAACAGGGCTCCATCACTGTCCTGGTTACAGAGTTGGAGCTTTTAACGCTGTTTATTCCACCCATGTCATTGCTGGGTGGGCTGGTTTCAGAAGGAAATGCTGGGGCCAGAAATGGGAAGCCTGTCATTCTTGCCTAGGTCACTGCAGTGGGGGGGACTACCCTCTCAAACCCCAGTGAACCTGGGCCCTTCTACCTGCTGGCTTTCTTCCCTCTTCTCATTTTTACTCCAGAGCACTGCTATGGAGTTATCGAGTTAAAGCAGACAGCTCCCAGTGGCAGAGAGTTGGAGGTGGTAGCTCAAGCAATCACAGAGGACAAGCTCATCCAGCAGCTGCAGAGTCCCTTTATTTGAATGAACTAGCTTCTAGGTTTTGTTTTGGCACAGTTTTCCATTGTTTTTTTGCCAAGGGGGTGGGTGGGGGAAAATGTTAAGCCAGGTAAGCTATCCCCACTATATTGCCTCTGTTTAGAGACCACATTAGGCACTGTCTTAAATAAGTGTTTTGCTCTGATCCCAGTGGTGACTGCCCTTGTGTGATTTTAGTAATTTTTTTATTTTCAATTTATAATCTCTCCTTAATGTCCCTCCTTTATTGGAAGGGGTGAGGGGGAGGGACTAGCGTATTTGGAGTTTATTTCTGAGCTGGCTGTTAAATTCAGTGCAATCACACATAATGGTGACTTGTGAAGACAAATGCCATCACTCTGCATGTCCTCCCTTTCCTTCTTTTCCCTCCAGCTTTATGTGCTGAGCATGACCCCATGTTGTATGGGATGTCCCTTTGGTATTTGTGTTCACCTGTCCTGGCTGTGTCCCCTCCCAAGTCCTTGTGCACCCTCCAACTCCTCATTGATGGCGTGAGGAGCCGAAAAGACATTGACACTGTGCTTGCAATAATGAAAACACTCCTGTGTTTCCAACACTGTTTCCAGCACAGATCCAAAATTTAGCTTCATTCTAGCTACTATGAAGAAAATTAACTCTATCTCAGTCAAAACCAGCACAAATGCTGGTTGTTGTTTTTCTGTAGAATTCTAAAAAAATATTTTGACAATTTTAACAAATTACTCCCAGGATTTGATATTTTTAAAAATAAGAGTAATGTTCAGTTGGAAATGTTATCAATACTGAATTCTTTATTTTACTGCTTCTGTGGGAATGATTAGTTACGGCTACTATTTTGACAAGTTCTTTAATTGGCTAATATAGAGTCTGGTAAAAATCTCAGTAGATCATTTTTCAAGAAAACCAGCAGACAGCAGAAACGTGAATGAAGCCAGGAGCTCCTTTTGGTCTTACAAATTCAGCAAGAAAGAAGTATTTTAACTTTTTATACTAGTCCTCGTTTCAGCTGAAATCGAGATAATTTTCCTTCTCATAGCTGGTACAGTTCTGTGTTTTGAATTCAGTATGAGAATAATGTTGATAAAATACTGATGTTTTGCTTTTTGCAGAGTACTGCTTGCTATAACGGAAGAACTTTTCAGTGTCTCATGCTTTGCCAGTGAAGAAGTACAGATGAAGCCAGGATGGAGCACAGCCAGGACCTGAACAAGCCAAAGGGCTATTCCGTGCTGCAGAACATCATGTTCCGTATATAAACTGGGGGGAGTTGGCCAGGAAAGGCCAATCACTGTTCAGGACAGGCTAGGCATTGGTCAGAAGGTGGTGAGCAATTCTACTGAGCATCACTTGTTTTTGTTTTTCTTGGGGTTTATTTCTTTCTCTCTCTTCTTTTTTTTTTCTTTTTTTTTTTTTTGTTTGTTTGTTAGCCTCCCCATCCCACTAGGGTAGGCGAATGAGCAAGCGACTGCTTGGTACTTAGTTGACAGATGGAGTTGAGTCATGAATATATTTTACTTTATAGTGTACTAGTGCATTTGAGAATGATATTAATTTTAAGATTGTGAGCAATCCTAGACATAAAGAAACTGGGTGAACCACTAACATGGTACTTTTCAGAAACTAGCAGATATTAATGGCTGAGCTAGTCACCCCAGGGTCCCTTACAGTAAAAGAAAAGAAATAGGTACTGACATGAAGTGCTGGCATGCACTTCAACTAATCAAAAGCAGAAGTTTGAAATGGATCTAAAATTTCTAGTCACAATAAAAGACTAGCTCAGCTGTTAGCATCTAAGAGTAAATATCTAGGGCATGATAGAGTACAAGATTAAAACATTTATATTTAGGTTTCTATGTTGAAGTATGTAATGACATACGAGCTGTCAAGGCTTACATCATAGACAATGGAGATCTAGTAAATGCAACTGATGTATTCAAGAGCTAATTAGTAATATGATGTTTGCTTTAGGATCTTTTTCATAGTGAGCCAAACTGCTGTCCACACTCTATTGGCTTAGCCTTTACTGATATGAAAGCTTAGTTAACTAAGATGTGACTACCCAGTGCCACACAGGTAGTTACATACTCAGCACTTTATCTCAGGTTGTATTTTGCACCTTGGAATAAGGTTCAGTTACCTGAAGATTGATGTTTCATGTCATTAAAGCACCTTCAAATATACATGTTGCTGCTCTTGCAGGGTTTAAGATGTAACACAGGACTTGTGGAGGAGTGTGTCCTTTGAGAGCAGCAGCTGGAAGCCAGGAAGATGCCCAGTGGCATCTCAAATGACACTAGACATTTGGGTTTAGACAAACTCTTAACTACATGAAAAATCTCTGTTTATTATTGATATCCCTATACTGTTGGATGGGGACTTCTGAAATCGAATAGTATGATGAGAAATCTGAGTCTCAGTGGGTCTACCTAGGCTGTGGGTCTATGGGAAGGGTTGAGCTGCATATCTCAGAACTGACCCTTCAGTATTATGAAAATGGTTTTGTGTATATATATATTTAATAAAATAAATGGTGGCTAAGCTCCTGCTGTCTGTGCACAGGAGACTGAAGAAAATAAGGAACTGTAAATTAAAGCTGTATGAGGCAGCCACACACACAAAATCCAGCATACTAGAGAGATTTTTCCTCGTGTATATCACAGCACATCATTTCCATATCTGAAGTAAATTTACATCTCACCAACCAAGTCAAACATGTTTTGCTCTTCTGCCTCTAGAGATGAAGCTAATTACCATTTCTAGAGGAGCTGAATAATGGAAAAATCAAATAAAACTTGCACTGCTAGTGTATTTCAGTTTCATATACAAAATTCATAGTGGACTGGCACAGAGTCAATTGTTGGGCTGCATAAGCAAAGTGTCCAGTTACACTGGGTACCAGGTACAAACTTTTCACTCTAGGGTCTGTTTCTGCCTTTCCCTGAAGTGCTGAAAAAAGATTAACAGATTTACAAGGACTTTAAGGGGTCTCTGTACAGTTGCATAACTTTGAAAATAATCTTGAAGCATGCGTACATATATATATAATATATATATATTATATATATATACATAACATAGACAAAGTAACTTAGAAACTTAGAGCTAAGCATACTCTATAATGGCATCTAAAACTGATTCATAAAAATGAATGTCCTGATTTTAAAGTTGTGAATCTGCAGAAAATATTGATGAGAAAATGTGTTTCTTGTCAAGTTTTTCCTCTACCTGTTCTGATTTCCATGGATCAAATAATTCTGTTTCAATATTCTCTGCAAAAAAAGAAATGAAAGATGAAGCCCTTGCAGACGTGATTGCTAACTTTCAATCAGATAACCCAGGAATCAATTACTATAAATATAGCAGAGTAAAATTATATTTGACAGACTTGTAATGAGACTCATTTGTTTTTTAGGTAACTATCTCATGAAGAGTTTTTTATTACTAAAGAAGACTATAACTCGTACATGGACCAATTAAAAAAACTAATTCAAGATATATACACCAAATTCAGTGACAAATTTGACTGAATCATAGAATACTTTGGGTTGGAAAGGACCTCTAAAGGTCATCTAGTCCATCAATATACTTTTAATTTTGCCCACTGAATGTGTTCCACTTTTCATGAAGTAATTAAACAATCTTTCAGCCAGAAAGAGAGCGCATGGATGAATTATTTCTTATTTTTCATTTATTTTTTTTTATCATTTCTTATTTATTTCTTATTTCTTTAGAACAGCCAGCTGGCAGACAGAAGCATGGGTCTCAGTCCTTGCCACATGGACAGCCTAAGCAGTGGGAAGGCTGCTTTGTGGACAGGATAGAGGCAAACACCCTGCTGCTCAGAATTTAACATCTAGCTATCCAGTTTGGCATGGTTTAGATCTAGAGAGCACCTCAGTGATAGTTTTAAAGTTCTAAATTTTGGACCTTAAAGTTTAATCTGTACCACACAGATACATCTACTTCTCTTTCCCCTTTCCCCCTCTCTCTGTCTAAAGTATTTAAAAAGTAAAATTTCTCATTTAGTCAGTCTTTATCACATTGATAGATATTACCACTGTAGCTAATAACAGTAAGACTTCCATTTATCTCTCATAAAACTCAAAGCACAAAGACATCAATTTTGCTTAAAGACCCCAAGGGTGCCTGCTGTTTGAAATCCTAAAACAATTTTGTAAAAAAATGAGTGTTTACCAATTCCCAACTAATTCTTGATTAAAGGAGAAGATATTAGGAGGTACAGGTGGAAGCAGCATTAACACAAAATTAGTTCAGTCCAATCAATTCCTTTGCTGTGCACATAAAATAAATTCATGGTGACAAGATGCTTGTTAGCAAGATATCTCTGAAACTGACTAAATATGTCAAGTAAACAAACAATGACATCTGTAAGGAGTAATTTAGAGTTTATTACTTAAAGGAAACAATGTAAGGAGCAAAGGGCCAATGTCTGCATTCAGTGATATCAGAATAAAGCCAGAGTAGTTATGTCAACTTTATGGGTGCTAAAACCCTATTGAATATATAAAGTCTAATAACTACACTCTTCATTTCCTTATTCCAGAAATTCAAATCCTTTAATGTATGCCACTTGGAGCACTGAAGCACTGGCACTCCCTCAGAGATCCTTTCCAGGAATACCTCTTTTCATCCCGGAAGACTGAACTACTTCAGTAGCTCTGAGTCTGCCCATCTGATCCAGATGGCATGAGCTACACAAGCTTCCATTGCACCCTATCTCATACATAGTCCACCTTCAAAAAAAGCAAAGTACTCATAGCCATAGTGGAGATAGGATGGATGACATTAAAGTATAGCTCCCAGTCCTGCAGGTAGGACATATTTTTGTCTCTCCCAAACAACAAACTGTATATGCTACTTTCCATCTATTTTCCAAATTTTAATAAGAAGGGGACATTGTCTCTCACATTTACTTCAAAAAGGTATGTTTCCAGGGGAAAAAGGTGTAATTTTTTTTCCCAAGTAATTTCTACATCAAACAACTGAGTGGGTAAAATATTATTTGTTTACTTTAGTAGAAAATAGTTTATGAATCAAAAGAAGACTTGTTCAGATATTTCTCAGTCTTCACTGTAGAGTTACAATCATCTGATAACAAAGAAAACAAAGCTAACATAGACAAAATTTTAATTATAACAATATTGCAAAACCCCCCACATATTTCACTAATGATGGTAATTGAAACAGTGTTTACTTTGCTCTCACTGTAATTGCACTTCTAAATCCGAAGGAGCCACAGTCATTTGGTTTTTGAAGATGTGCTTTAATACCAAGAGAATTTAATGTCAGAAAATAGAATAATAAGTATGACTTTAGATGCAAAAAGCCATGCTTAAAGAGCTGCCTAGTCCTAGGTTTAGCCTGAGTACTACCAAAAAAAAAAACAACTCTGCTGAAACTGATTCCACCAACAGCTTCTTTTAAGGACAAATTATGTACTGTGGTATGACAGTAGACCATATTCTTTGCAATTTTGCCATAAAGTCTTTTGCTAATAATATGCTTTACATAATTTTGTGCTCCTAAAAATCTCAGATGCCAGCACCACTATTATTTTCAAGATATTTGTAGATAAAAGCAATGCCATTTTCCAATGTAAGCTCAAGGATTTTTCTATTAAGATGGCAATAAAAATATATGTAGACAACATTTATGATCACAAAAATGCACGTCCTATTTGCAGAGGCTTTGAGAAGGTAATATATAAGTACGTAAGGTTCAAAACTCTGTGGGGTTTAGGCTCCTCAATCTATTATACATTTGATGCTTTGGAATCCAATTGCTGCTTCAGTCTGTAATTCAGCAAGACATGACGGAAACAGCTTTATACAGAAAAGTTCATTGCAACTTTCCCATACACATAAGTATTTCTTAAAGGCTGGATTTTGAAAAATGAATGCACTCGTTATGAAATGGCAACTTTCAAAAACTGATGGCTGTAATACTCAATGGAAAGCAGTTGTTTTAAGACCTCTCAATCACAATTACCCCAGGATTGCAGACCTAGTCCTACTCTCAAGTGTCAAAATTTTGTTGACATGTAATGGAATCTAATCAGGCCCTAAATCTGCTGCTTAGGAGATTGGCTGGGTCCAAGAAATATTTTTATGGAAAAGAAAACAGAGCAAAGGGATTTTCAGAGACCTAAAATGTTTCCTTTTGGCATAGCACATTTTGTACTGGTTTCTGAAGGGGACTGAATCTCCAGTAAACAAAATGGATAATTCTTAAACAAGAGTGACAAATTCATGTATGGATGAAACTTAAAAGGTAGAGAACTGTATTTTTTTGCTCAATAGCTTAGTGACTGTCTCCCACATGGTTCACTTTATGCTCATTCCCTTTTTCTTCCTTTTCAGTTCAGCTAGAATATGAACTCTCAAACAAAAATCCTTCTGTTCCGATTTTCTAGATAGTAATTTTCATGCCTCAATTTTTTTTTTCCTTTTAACAAAAAAGTATTATATTGTAGGCATTCTGGCTTCTGAAGAAGCCAAAATACCAGTGAACATATGTTATACAGTACATTTAACTCAGTGTTTCTTAAAATAAGTCAAAGTTTTTGCTTTTTGTTCTGTAAAAAGCTTTCAAATATTCAGTGTTTCCAGATTTTTTGATTTTATAAAAAGCAAATCATGTACTTACCACATTATTCTTAAAGTAGTGGTTTGATCTTCACATTTATAAGGAACCTTCGAGCAAAAAGAAAGTAAACATAAAAAGATGAAGGAGCTCAAATATCTTGTGTTTTGTTTGTTTTTCCTCATGACAAATTATAAAAGAAAGGAGTATAAACTTAAACAATACATATTTATTTGCTGATGTGCTACCAAAACAAGTAATATATACTATAAATATACTTTAATTTTGTAATAGTTATTAATTCATAACAGCTTAAATTTCTTCCCATTGCTGCTTAAAAACATTAGAGTAGATGTTAAATCTAAGAAGGAAGAAGGACAAGCCCAACCTGGCACTCAACTAATATTTTAAGATGTTATTTACCAGTAAAGAAACATTATTTCTTTATGAGACGCTAGTTTTATTGTTTTCCCTCCATGTCCATGCTGTCTGTTAGGCAGGTATATGCACATATGTGCTCACAAAGTTGGTTCATCAGGTCACAGGTTCTAAATTTCCTGAATATATCAACAGGAGTTAGGAGTGTTAAAGCGTAACAGTTTTGTGTCAAGAGGTGAGGAAAATTCTATTAAAAATGGGGAGGGGAGGTGAGGGGAGGTCATGGTGACCTTTAAGTACTTAAAGGGGAGCTACAAGAAAAATGGGGACGAATTTGCAATAAATTATATTAATTAATTTCTTCCCCAGATTGAGACTGCTTTGCCTGTGATGCTAACTGGTGAATGATCTTTCCCTGTCCTTATGCCAGGCTGTGAGCCTTTTGTTATATTTTCTCTCCCCTATCCAGCTGAGCTGGGGACTGATGGAGCAGTCTTGGTGGGCACCTGGGGATAACCCAGCACTTGATCAACTGATTCTAAGTCTTCATTAGTAGTGGTTCAAATTTGCATAAATTTAATTCCTTATGCTTAATGACAATAAAATATTTCCTGAATACAAATTTCAGGAGACAATATTTTTCACTTCTAATGTATTGCCATTAAATTAAATCCATAATGAAATGGAATATGACCTATAGTACCAAATCAAAGTGAAAAGGGCCCAGAAAATAAAAAGGGTATGAAGATGGAAGACTGACAGGTTTGATAGCCTGAGTGATGTATATTTTATTCTGAAGTTACTGCTTGCAATATCACCTGGAAGTAATAGAAAATTATTCTCAAAATAGGAAGTGCATATAGTATAAATCAGTGCAAATTTTGTGGTTTCATCACATTGTTCTGTACTTCAGGAACCGTGCTAGTGAAATGAATGGAATTATTTGCCTAATCGAAGAAGAGTAGCTTAGCTCATAATGCACAGTCCTCTGGCAGTCTGAACTATTAAGCAGATTTTAGAAGAAAAAAGAAAAAATATAACTTGTTGATATACTCTATATATCAAATACACTGTTATCCAAGAAGGCATCAGAAAGTACTTTGAAATAGTTGTTCCTTTACCAAAAAACAGTCCAAGGGTTTATAAAAACACTAAGTATTATTTCAGCAGTATTAATCTCATAGAATTTCCCCTGACTTGAGGGAAGTGTTTGAATTCTTGTCTATAGGGTCACAATTCTGCATTCATGTACATTAAAAATTTAGATTACAAATGTATAGTTGTATTATAGACAAGGTGATAGTAAAAAATCTCAGAAAGTTCTGAGGTTTAGTTAAAAATGTTGAGTTTTGCAAACAGTTTCCATTTCCACACTTCCATCTGATGTGTAACTGACTGCTCACTCTCTACAGCTACTTGTAGGAAGAATATCAGACTACAGGAGACTATTAATAACTGTTTTTTGGCCTCATGATTCATCTTTCAAAATAGTTTTCAGAGTTTAGGTTGTTCATATAGGTGCAATGCAGATGGAAGGGTGCAAATTGCAAAGTACGTATGAAATTAAGCACCTACTCTATAACAGAGACTGCTTCAAGCCCATTATCTCTGTCATATCAATGAGAAAATATTGTGTGTTCTAAACATGTGTTGAGAAGCTGGATCAGTTGTGTAAGATGTGGTAGCCACCACTGCAATGTTCCTGATTCTACCACACTCAAAAACCCATCTGAGAAAGAAGAACAGAGAGTATAGGACAAATGTGGATTTAAAAATGCCCATTATGATGGCCACTGAAATCTGCTGTCGTTTAGAATGGTGTTCAGAGATTGTGATACTAAATATAGAGGCTGTTCTCATTCCTTCCCCAGCAACTTCCCCTGCTCAGGCGTCTTCAGTAAAGGACTTACGAAATCAAGCAATAACAATACAGGGAGGGCTCCATAGGAATGCAACTGACTAATGAAGTAAAATGGGGTTTTTTCAGGTTAGCATTTAGAATGAGAAATTGATACACTCATACAGAGAAAAAGAAAGCAAAGCTTTTGTTCTTTCTGAAGTGTGAAGATGTTTACTCTAGAGTTTTGTTTGCTTAACCTGCTAAGTGACTCATTGCAGCAGAGTTGAGCCCTTCACCTTAAATCATCTGCAGTGTAGTATAGTGTAAGAATTAATAGCTGGGTGCTGTGATCAAAAGTGCTACTTTTCTCTATAGTACCTGAATTTAAAAAGTGTTTTACAAGAATAGGGTTTAAAATAGCTGAAATTTTCACATCATAAAGTCTCCGTATAAGTTTACTGACTATCCTAAGCACAATAGATAAAGGATATTCAATTATTGTTTGAACAAAAGTTCTTGCCAAAAAAAGAGGAAAGAATATAGAAGATAAGGTAAAACCATCATATAATCCTAATCTGTGTATTCTAAATAACCAATCAAGAAATGTTCTTTTTTAAAGACTGTGTCTATTTACAAAAACAATAAATAGGCCTAACTGAAGCTTAAGGTTAATTTTTAATTTCACTGTTCTTTCCAGGAGTTAAATACTTCATACGTATATAATACATATGAACACATATTCAAATGTGTTACTCGGTATAGACACATGCATATTACGGGGAAGACTACACTTCATACAATTTTATGGGAAGTCAGAAAAAAGTAGAGTTCTCCATAATTTATGGGCACATATATAAGGATGATATACTTCCTCATATTTACTTGAATATATGTGGACAGTAGGAAAGATATAAACAATAATAATTCCATTGAAATTACTAAATTATCTACAATACCTAAGTTTTCAGAAAAACATCTGCTTATCATGAAGACCTGGCACAGAATATCACAATCAGGAACTGAACTGTCCTGGAGAAATATCCAAAATTACTTTCCCTAGATATCCCAGACATCTTCTTAAATTTTCATACCTGTTCCACAGAAAATAACCTTTTTTTTCATTATCCATGATTGTCTAAAATAGCTTAATAATTTAAATTTTTTTTCTGATTGTCTGATTTTATCTGATTGAGACAAGTTTTTCTGCTGGAGAATATAAATTTGCTGAAGACCCCCTGAAGAACTGAGCAGATATGCAAAGAGAGCAGACATAATTAATAGACTCACAAAAAGGAAGATTGTAGTGGTGTATTAACTTTTTAGAGACACAGAAACTTACAGAGATATAAGTTGTAATTTGGAGTTCCTATCTCACACCCAAAATCGATCAACTCCTGTTTCTCTCCAGAAGAGACTGACAATGTAATCTTGCCTTTATTACTGCAGTTAACACACATTACTCATGACCTGTAACTACCCTGCTCTTAAGATACTACAAAACTGGCAGTTATAATAGTCCAGGACTGTCTTCTCTACTATTTTGGGCTTAGGTGTCAAAGTGCTGGAAGTGGCAGGGATGGAGAGCCCATGCTGGAGCAATGGAAAAGCAAGAAGAGGAAGAAGTGATGGATAGGAGCTATTATGAACTCACCATAACCCACAATGCAAATCCTTCAGTGCTGTGTGATGGAGGGACAAGCCAGAAATGAGCCTGGGAAGAGGGGAATGAGGAGAAGGTTTTGAGATTTTTGCCTGCTCATGTTTTATATCATCATTGATATATATTTGAACAGGCAATGAATGAAATGAATTTTGCCCAAGTCAAGCTTTTCCCATGACAATAACTGGTAAGTAATCTCCCTGCCCTTAGGTTGACAAAAAACTTGTTTCCATCTCATTTGCTCCCCATGTCCTGTTTGAGGAGGGGGAGTGAGCAAGCAGCTGGATGGGCATCTGACAGTCACAGTTAACACACCAAAACTGCACAGGTACCAGAAGCTGTGAATGGTTGATACAGATGTCAAGTCAGCTGGCTGGTGCTGTGGGAATCATAGTAACTTCCTGGAATTATGCTGTGATGACAGAGACACATGATAGACCCACAGGATGCCTAATGGATAGTCATACTCCAAGGAAAATGCTGTCATTTTCTGTGATGTGTGACTTCTTCACTTGATTTGAAGATCCACTATCTCATTTCTTGTTCTTAACATTGAGACCCTACAACCTCCCTAGTCATCTAGATACTTGATAAATTCATGCTAATACTAAACAAAATAATATTTTTTTTCAAAAAGTCTATTGTTTCTTGTTCTACCATTAGTAGTCATAAATCTTATGATAATTATATACTCAATAACCCTGTCATTTCCTTTACATTTCATTTAGTATTTCAAACCAAATGTTACTGCTGCCTCCGTTTCTTCTTGCCCTTGATGTCTTTATTTTACATCCCTAATAATTTATATTCCTGTCCTCTGAAGTGTCTTCTATTAGTCGTTTTTTTTTTTCTTTTAAGTCCACTGCCCAGTCCTAGAGGCAGTATGCCAGATGTCTTCCATGCCAAACAAAGCATCATAATTACCTTCTGTGTCTTACAAGCATTATTCCGCTTAATGAAGCAGAAGTTGTAGGGAAAGGTAAGATGTTTTATTAGCTCCATGAATGTAATTTAGATTATCACAGCTGAAATAATGTCATTATGCACTTTTGTAATGCACTGCAGCATTTTCCTCTATAAAGGAATTATTCCTCATTTATTTGTGCAAATCATAAATAATGCTGCTAATTTACAGTAAGTTTGCAGTCCTTTGAAACACACAGTTCTTTTCTGCCTTAAGACCATCTGCCTAGTTAGTCCTCCCTTTTTATTTTACCATTGTATTGTGCATTTTTCCCTTTCATTGCTTTTTATGTCTTTGGCTTTTGTAAGTCTTTTTAGTCTTCCCCTCTCACCCCTAGCTGTATTACTCTTTCATACTAATCCTTGCTTTCTCCTTATTTACGGATCATTAAGAGGTCCTAATGTACCATTTAGTTTCTCATTAGCCTTCTTCCATGTCAACGCACTTTTGTAAGTTTTCAAGTTTCTGAAACTTTTTTATTTTATTGATGTGTAGTATTTGTTGATGTACTTCTTCTAGATCACTTCCAGGTAAACTATCTTCAAAGTATGGTCTAATCTGGTCTGCCTTTCATTTCAGCTAATTATTATACTTTCTGAAGCAAAGTGATCTCATATATAGTGGAAGAACTCATTGGACAATCTTTTATTTTTCATATAGTCAAATTTTAGGAAGCTGACATACGTCCTTGGGTTGTCGTCTACAGCCAATAAAGGGAGTTTGGTTAGCAATATGCTTTCTGATTCATGTGTATGGTGCATAACCATGGTGGACTAAAATGTGTTCAATTCTGTTTCTTTTGGGCTATAATACTTTCATTACAAAGATCCATAAGTAGCAGATTCTGTACTTTGGAGCCTAAAGTAAAAAGAAAAGAACAAACAAGGGGAAAAAAAAAACCGTAAAACAAAACAAACAAACAACAACAAAAATAAATTATTGTAAACGTTTTAGAATATCAAATCTAGAAAAGCTTTGTACCCAGAAGCGTTTTGAGGATTTAGGAGCAAATTTGAAAGAAAGAAGGAAAAGCAAGATTTAAATGAAAGCTCAGATGGAACCTTAAATTGTGCAACCATTATGCCCTCTTCCATGAAAGAAATTATATAATATTGAGTCTTTACTGTTTGTATTGAATCCTGATTAAGCTAACCCCATATCACATATCCCTTTTATTTTACAATTCTATTGCCAATTATTCTAATATGAATGATGGGAAAGAACGTATTTTTACAGAAGTCTAAATGGAGATGGATTGCACTGTGATTTTACTGTGGCCTCAAGATCCTAGTAAATATTTTCAGTAGTTTTCAAACTATCAGTGAAATTTCACAGAACTATTTTCAGAAATTCCTTCTGTACACAAAGTCTTTATTTGACTTTAGTTATTCAAAGGCTGAAGGAAGATATCTGCCTTTCTTGTTGAATCTAGTATTTACAAAAGTGTCCTTCTGTGATTGCTTGCATTCACTTTCACTCATCCAGTCTCTGTTGGAATGTCTTTTGATATTTCTGCATCAGTATCAAGTTAAAAACTCAGTAGGTCTGACAAGACTTCTGGAAACAGACAAGAATTACAAACTTCATCAAAATGACATATCTGTTTATCATTTACCAACTTAGAAGTAGAGTCCTTTGTGTCCTACTAGAAATAGTCATGATCAATTTATTGATTGTTATTTAGAAGTTACTTTCCTCAATAAAGCATGAGTGATACCAAGCATAAGTTTGCTCCTATTTTCAACCCCAGCAGGGAAAATAACCCCCCCACAACTCCACGCAGTTATATTGCTCCTTCAATGAGAAGCATGGTATCTTCAGGTTAAAGAACATTAGTCCTTCTGACAGTTATCTGTGGATGCTTTACCAAATCTTCTGCATTCAAAGCTGGGTGCAGTTCTTGGGTGCAGATATCATTTTGCATTGCAGATACTTAAAGCATCTAGGTCTGCAACTTTAAGCTTTAGTGGTTTTGCTCCGGAAGCACTCTAATATTTTGGGCTCAGCTGTAAATGCACTTGGAGAAAATATATTTCCAAATTCTTTTAAATGACTCATAATTGGGATGTCTATTTATTTTTCCTGTTGGAATAATTTAGCTTTAATTTTATAGCAACCAATCTATTTTGATCTTTAATCTTTTTTAATACATCTTAAGAGTTTCTTATATCTAAAATATAATTAATGTTGTGCATTTGCAATTTTTTTTTTAGAATGTTCAATCTGTTGTGGATTTTTCCTAGTCTAAGAACAGTTTCTCCTACTTGAAACTTCACTTAGAGTTTCTTATTTTTTAAATTGAGATTTTTCTTTAATAAAATTAATTTTTCAAAGATGCTTTCATGTAAGCATCAATTACTACATTTGCTGTATTAAAATTAACTTTATATTATATAACAAATAGCTCAAGTAATATAATTATGATAACTTAAAATGAAAATAAAGCTAAATAATGTATTTATATATTATTTAATATAAATATTGCACATAATTTTTCAGAGAATGAAAGTGCAGCTTGCCATTTTGTTGAGCTGTGATTATTCTGCTGTTCCATTCAAAATAGCAGCTACATGGATGTGAATATGTTAAGTTTAAAGGGATTTATATGAACTTATTTCATCGAAACAAGTATATCTTGGAGCATATTTCGGGGAAGAACACTCTTTTTGAAGATTTTTTTAAAATTTTTTTAGTCTCAGTCTCAGCAGATGAAAGGTTTTTGGATGCTTCATTTTCAATTTTTCAAAGGTAAATATTTAATTTGGTGTTAAAACTCCCTAGTTTCTCTTGACTTAATTTTCAATTTTTTTATTTATGTTTTTTTATTTATCTTCTAATATATGCATTGTGATGAGCATCCAGTTTTCATTTTTAATTGATAAACAAAACCAGAAAAGCATTGAAATTTTCACTCCTCATCTTATTATACAAAGATGACGACATGTAGCATATGAGGGTTCTCTTTTGTATTTGTAACATATTTACCTCAGAAAACTCTATTTTCCTTTTTCTTTCTTTCTTAAACCTTCAGTATACAGAAAGCTTGATTGATCAAGCCAACCAGTAGCAAGGGTCTTTTCAAATTAAATTTTTTAAGAAACTTCTTATATTACAGAATTATCATTATGCGAACTCAACATACCTCAGTGTCCTGACCCTTTAATGAAGAGTGAAGTCTCTCTTTTATGATTACCTGTTTTTCTATTAGCAGATATTATTTTACTCAGCCAGCAGAAGCATCACTATTCACTAGATTAAAATCTAACACTCATTTCATATTTGAAAAATTAATTCTATAAAATAATTCCTTATGCAGGTAGGGCTTCAAACCATTTTTCCTTTATTGGCTATCTTGCACTTCTGCTGTTCCTAAAGAGCATTTTGTACTTCTCTCATTTTATTTCTTTCTTTGCTTATTTGGTTCCAGTTTCTGAAGGCAGCTTTTGGACCTGTGGAATATTTATCTCTGTCCATCACTTTGCTGTTCTTGTCTATTTTCTTCAAAATCAGGGAAACAGCAGGTTAGGAGCCCTAAATGATATAAACATACTTATTCTCTGCAGAAAATCCTGAATCATTGCACTCTCTGAATTTAATAAAATGCCTTGATAAAGGGTTAGGCAATATCTGTTGTCTGAATTTCACCTGACAAGGAACTGAACTTCAATTCAAGGAATAACAAGGTAAACCTTAATTTTGCCTTGTTCCAGGTTAGAGAATAATGGGAGCTGGGCATTCACCTGGCAGAGATTTTTTCCCTTCCTACCTGCTCCGATGTCTGAGCTGCCTGGGGCACTCAGAGCAGAGATGAAAATAAAGGCTAACTGCCTTCATTTCCTCCTCTGCAAAAGGAGAGGATCCCCACCATCAGAGGAGCTGTAGCTCTAAGCAGAATTTACAGCAGGGGCTGTGCTGAGAGCACCAGGACACTTCAGCATCTCTTGCATTCATCCTCCGTTCAAGGAGAGCTTTTTACACAATCATCTGGTGAGACATACAATCCTTCTCCAGTAACATGTAAACACTGTAACACAGTTGTAAATTCAGAACGATGGCAGTGCAATGAGGATAATGATTTAATTTTCAAAGATTTTTTAATACTAGTATGACCTATCTGTATTTAATACAAAACTGCATTAATCTTAGTAAAAGTGGGATTATGCTCAACATCAGCAGCTGCAAATTTGCATAAAGAAAAGCTCTATCTAGAAAGTTTGACATAAAGCAAAATAGACTTTGTATAAACAAAATATCTTAATTTTGAGTCAGCATTTCTGTCATTAATAAATATTGAAGTGAAGAAAATTCAAAAGTTTTACTTTTTCATAATATATTGGATCCCATAAAATTTGGGATATATGGGAAGTAACATATAAATATATGTAGTCCTGCCAAGAAACAGAGATTTATAAACATAGTCATAGCGAGAGCTAACACAGTAAGAGTTAAAAGTGTAACTCTGACCCACTAAACTTAAACAGATCCATGGAGCAGAGATTTTCCTATTGAGGCTTATCCTTTAAAAGAGAAAAGGAAATTAAGATATTGATAAAGTCCACTACAAATATTCAGTCATAATTTTCTGTCTTACTTTAGAGATCCCATATTGCCTAAGAGACCTAATCCTTTTTCTAGAAAATTGATTTTGTAACCATTCTACTTATTTACCTTACTTATTTACAGAAAACAAGTTCCAGCCTCCTATTCAATTGCCACAAAATCATATTTCCATATTTCACAAAAAAAACACACCGAAACAAAACCCACAAAACCCACACTGAAAGTGTAACTCAAATCATCCATAAAACACTCCACTGGGTTTTCTCCCACTGAACAACTCAGATAGTGATGCCTGTATTTTACATAAACACCACACGCAAAGAGAGTAGACCCCCTATCACACACAGCTGAGCTTCAGTAGACTTGAATACTTTTACCTTTGCAAGAGCATTTTTCAGTGACAGGGTGACTCCATTCTTTCTGTTTCTTCATTGAGACATCTGTCCTCTCTCACTTAGCAGTTAGATTACTTAATTGACAATATAAATCTCTAGTCTGAGAGGTATTTTCATCACACAGCAAAATTTGCCTTTAAGTAAGTCAGAGCACAAGACATAGGAACTCTCACTCAACTAGTGTCAGGTTCAACACTGCTATTACTTTCTCAGTCCTAAAGTACTTCTTGGAGTACAGAACTAACCAGCCATAGAAGATGACCTTCACATATCCAGTAACTTTGTCCTTCCTGTCCAAAACTGGTATGACCTAACCGGTAGTCTACAGATTTTTCTCTTCTGTTCTTTCTGTTTGTTCTCTGACAAGATGTATTTGCATTTCTTGTGGCATATTGACATAGCTTCATACTCAGTTGGAATAAATGGAGTTTATTCCACATTATATATGCTTAAGAAAGACAGTAGTTAGGAGAAGGTATTTCGGACATGAAATATATTATATATTTATTGCTCTTCAGCAACAGAAGTGTTTGTCTACCAACTTCTGAGTAAAGGTTTTAGCAAGCAGATAATAATATAAAACTACATATTCATGCAGAAATTGTTCTATTAATAAAAAATATAATACCGCTGTCCTAGTAAACCACATTTTATCAATGCATACAAGACGGATGGTTTAAAAGATTTTCCCAGTTAAGAATACTTTCCCCATTGATAACAGTGCTGTGTGATGAATATGTGCCACACCTATTATAAGAGTGAATTAAAGATTCTTCAATTTACACATACTAGGATGTCGCATGAGGAAGAAGAATGTATCTCAGGTGTAAACTAAGCAGCAGTGATACTCGTGATGGAATGTGAGATTGTCAGAGCACAGACACTTAAAACACTCTTCAAGTAGCACTGGATCTCTTCTTCAGTGGTTGTTCTAGAGAAAATAAATCAACAGCAATAGTTACAAAACTAGAATATGGATTCATACCATGACTCTTTTGCCATGCAGAGCTGTCCTGGGAGTGCTGGGATTTCTGTGATATAAAAAGAGCTGTATAAACTACAGAGCTGTGGGTCCTAACAGCACTGAGAAATGAATCTCAAACACCTATTGGACCATCTCAATCACCTGCCCCACCTCTTCCATCTTCCCTCAGACATTGAAATTAAACTCACAATCATTCCTATATAAACTCATGCTCTCTTTAAATAGTAAAAGAAATGCAGAAAGAGAAGAGGACAATGCAAGAGGAACTCAAAAATCAAATAGTCAAGAACTAGTAAACACAAGCATACGTGTGCCTGGATACTGCCTCTGTGCTGCACTTGGCAGAGCTTATGGGCAAAGCTGATTTTAAAATAGTTCCTCTAAACTTACCATCTTGTATTTTGTCCTGCATAGTAACTGACAGTTGCATGTGTACCCTGATTTAGGGACTGAACTCATGCACAGACATGTACTGGCTCACTAGGCTGTGGCCCTGCCAGCCTCAGGCAGCTCACCTTCCCTAGCAGCGTGTGTATCCCATCTGGTCCCCAGCTACTACTCCAGAAGATCACAGATTTGACACAGGTGTCCTGTCTGCCAATGACACTTGAATGCTCAAGGTACCCTAATGTACCTCAGACAGCATTTGCTCATTTTCACTCAAAAGTGAAAATGTGAGCAAATGAGCCTTAAGAGACTTTATTTAGTGGGGACACATATATTTTGGGTCTCATTCTGATGATTCCAAGGAAGACCAGCCAGGTAAAAGTAAGGCCTAACAACATATAGCAGTAGTATATTCTGATGATTCTCCTGTATCTGTAGTAATAAACACAACATTCATAATTTATAAAGTTAAATAGGATTATCAACTTCACTCTGCTAGGTATAAACCACAAATATGTTTTAAACTACAGCTTAAATTATGCGAAAACATTTCCAGTGGAAATATTTTCTGCCTCCAAATCCCTTTGACTGACAATGTTTACCTCCAGCTTTCTTATTGTTCATCTGGAACATTCTCTAAGGGAAACTTAAATCTTTAGAAAATTGCAAAGAAGGACACTAAATTCAAAGAGTTTTTAAAATTAGGACTTTGGACAACCATAAAAATAAAATAAGTCCATAAATGATGCTAACAAGGTATAGAAGGCATTTAATAACATCATTTTGGGCTAAAAAACAACTGAGCCTATGCATTCCTGTATGTAAAATAGAAACCAACTGCAAAAGAGAAAAATGGATATTGGAAAGTAAATACAATATACTTAATTTATTATTGATTTATTTTTATATTCATATAAATATTAATATCTACAAAATACGTGTAAAGTGTATGATCAATTAGCATTAGTGTTTACCAGAATGTTTCCAGTCTTATACAAAATACAATTTTCAGAACAGTATCACTTAATTGTTGTTGCAGAAGTACTGCTGTACATTTAAAGAAATGCTAAAGTGTGGTAGCAAATCCTGTATCATACCATTTATATCCTGGAAATGTGGAAAAAATGTCAGTATTTTTCTGTAGAACTCTTGGTTTATCAAGAGTATATTAATTGCTCTGTTCAGAAAATTGGAGCATTTGCATATCTATGGCAAGATGTCAGTTTAAGACATATCAAGGGAAGCTATGTGAGTCATACCATGTCAGAGTACAAAGCACAAAGTAAGTTTAAGTAAATGCTGCAGCCTGACATTCTATGCTAGAAGCAGATACATCATTACCAAGGTAATCCAATCTATGACAACTTCATTATCTCAAATTTTCAATGCTGAAAAGCCATGTTAGCTATGGATTGCAAAGGTCTCTTCTAATCTGAAAGCCTCTGCTTCGTGAGGGCAATATGGTAAGTGATTTACATGTCATGCCCAGGGCTACCCTTGTATGGATGGAGTAGAATTTTCTTTTTACAAACAAACTTGCTACAACAAGATAGTAAGATAAAATATTAAGATATCATAAATTTTTCATACATGGAAAATTCTCAAGATCAACAATGCAACAGCGAGAAAAATGATTTTTTTTTCTCTTTTAAAGCCGAACAATTGTGTATAGTCAAATGTGCACAGTCTAACATCAATAAACCAAGAAAAGATTCGCCCAGCCTTGTCTGGGGCATTTAACTTTGGCTGCTGTTTTAGGTACTTACAACCTGTTTGAAAAGTCTCTAAGGCATCCAAAAATTGTCATCCAAAATCTAAAATCTTAGTAACTTACTGTCTTTCTTAGGCCCCTAATTCAGCCACCTAGGTAGATGTTTAAGCACTTCCTAATTCCTTGTAGTTGTTGGTTGTGGAGGAAGTCTTTCTAACAGCAAATTTACTAGACTTAATTATTAAGGTGAAATACTATAGGATATAGGAACAATCTTATTCAAACACATGGCATTTGTCATGATTCCAAAAAAAATGCCTTTCTGGATGGCTTTAAAGACCTTATTTTGAGACAGTGGGTGCTGAGTACATCGCAGATTTAATATTTGCAGTTAATGTGTCCAGGTCAAAACCTATATATTTTAAAAAAGACTCAGAAACCTGTGCCTGGGGAAGATCATGGAGAAGCTCCTCCTAGGAGCTGTGCTTAGGCACATGGAGAACAGGAAGGTGATTTGGGACAGCCAGCACAGCTTCACCAAGGACAAGTCCTGCCTGACCAGCCCAGTGGCCTTCTATGATGGAGTGACTGCAGTGGTGGACAAGGGAAGGGCTGCAGATGTACAGATTTGTCTGGACTTGTGTAAAGCCTTTGACATGGGTCCCCACCACATCCTTCTCTCTAAACTGGAGAGAGACTGGTTTAATCAGTGGATTGTTAGGTGGATGAGGAATTGGTTGGATACATCTGGAGGATAGCTGTTCATGGTTCAGAGTCCAAACGGACATAGGTGATAAGTGGCGTCCCCCAGGGAATCCATATTGGAACCAGTGTTACTTAATATCTTCACTGATATTGGAACACTTAATAGTATTATTAGACACAGATGAAAGGATCAAGCATATCCTCAGCAAACATGCAGATGACACCAAGCTTCAAACTGAAAAAGACCAGGCTTTGATTAGATATTAGAAAGAAATTTTTTCCTGTGAGGATGGTGAAGCACTGGAAAAGGTGGTTCAGAGAAGTTGTGGAAGACCCATCTCTGGAAGTGTTCAAGGCAAGTTTGGATGGGGCTTTGAGCAACCTGCCCTAGTGGAAGATGTCCCTGCTCATGGCAGAGGGCTGGAACTAGATGATCTTTAAGATCCCTTCCAACCCAAATCATTCAGATTCTATGATGATCCCACAACCATATCTGGTCATGATGTTTATCAGCTTGCTTTGGACCACTCTTAAAATTCCATCCATTTCAGGAAGAAAACTCCTGGGAAATCTTCACAAAGTCTCTTTTTGGAAGTGAAATTTGAAGACAATTGTCCTGATAGAATAATCTTCCCTTGAGAGAGACAAAGTCTTGCTAACCTTGATTGCTTGCTTGCATGTGTTTAAAGTGGTTCAACAGATTATGTGGATTATATATTTTTGTTTGTTATTTTGCTCATTTTAGTATAAATTGCCAGAAATCTGGTTTTGTGAGACCACTACTGGTTGTCTGAAGACCAGTATGAATCTAACAATATAGATCAATCCAAAGTACAATATACACAATTAAGTACACATCTTAGAAAATTTCAACTCTATGAGCACAAAAAGTTTAGAAATTGCAGCATGGCCAAACCATTGAAAATTAAACTATGTAAGTGCAGTGCTTCCCAAGTCTGTAGAACTTAGCATTAGCCAGAGAAATACAGCAAACAAGGTACTACTCAGGAGATCTGCAGTGTCTGGTTTAACAACACCAGAGCTCTTGGGAAAAGGGAAAGCTCATAAAGGGCTAAAGATGTCTTCTTTTCTTTTCTTTTCTCTTCTTTGTAGATACATAGAGGTGACAATTACAATGAATTTCTCTTGTTTGTTATTTAAGCTGTTGTCAGGTTCTTGATCCCCTTATTATGACGACCAATGCACATGGCTCATATCCCAGGGCAGACGGCACTGTTGTATTCATATTCCTTTCTAACAGTTTAAAAATTAACTGACTCTTTTATCTGGGTACATTTTGTACACACACCTATATCTTGTACAAACTGGTTGTCCTGTTGAGTGATGCTTACTCCCACTGACGTCTGCTGTGATAAGATGGAATGAGTCACACTAGGTGTTCGTAAAGGTTAACAAGTAATATATTCAGAGCTGTAGATAAATCATTATGCCCTTCTACGTGGCAGACGCTACAGAGCAAATTGCTGAGAAATGCCTAAAAGTAGGTAAATAAATAGGTAGAATCAGTGGCTTCAAAATAAATTTAAAGGTGCACATTCAGAAAGCTGAGCATTATCTCTGCACGAAATAGTGACACTGAATGACCTCAGAATATTATTTCATTGTTAAGAATCTGGATACACCGTAGATAAAACCACTTCTTAGCATCTTGTCACTGTGTGCTGCCAGTGTTAAATGTGGTTCACATCCTGATTTTGCAGCTTTTACACCTGTCTGATCTGCACCCTCCCTAGAGGATTTTCTAGCCAAGACAAATCAGCATAATGGTTCTGCTCTAGCTCCCTGCCCCTCTGCTATGAGAGTCGAAGAGACAGTCAAAATACACTGGGGGAGTTTCTTTCTTTTTTTCCTTCTTCCTCTCTTTCCTTCTATATTAAAGAAACCAAGGAAACCATTGATCATCCCATGAAGCATTTAGTAACTCAGTACATGGTATCTATCTTCTGAAACACCACTGCAGAAAGGTCTGAGCACAATTTGGAGAAGTTTACTTAGGCCAATTTTCAGAAGGCATGGAAATATATTGGTGTTGCTGTAGTCACTACAGATGACTGCACAGAATCAAAATAAAGGTATTATTAAGCCAAATGCTAGTTTTACTACTTTTTTATGTCAAAAAAATTTTTTCATCAGGTTTCTTCAAGTATGTTGCCCAATTTCCTTCCAAGAAAAAGTCATATAGTTCTGCCACTAGAATAAAAGTTGGTTTGTTCTGTCCTTGTGTTTTCCGTATCCATTAATGAAGTAGCAGCACTAGCTCTCCTCCATCCTTCCTTGACATGGGAGGAAAAGATATACAGTCAAGGCTCTGGATTTTCTATGCTAATGCAATGGCCCATAGAACATCGTTGCAAACTACTAGGCATCTGTTCTGCAAGGCAAGTAAATTCTAATGGAGGAATACTCCACACTCACATATGCTAATTCCAATATACCCAATATCTAGTGCTTTGTTATTTGCTGGGTCTAGACAAGTCCCTGTGCAGTCTATGAAAGTATTATATCCTTCTATGCATGTACCTATCACTGAGACTCTCTAAAATTGTTTTTCAGAGACAACCATTGTCTCTACTGATTGGACAGGAGTCTGCCTGTTTAGCTAAGGTGCTATGAATCAGGATGCCAAGACAGCAAACCATTCATTAGACATTGTAGTATCTGCTTCAGGTGAAAATTCTACATTTCTAAATACATATTACTTATACTGAATATAAAAGCTTTTACCTGTACAGTTATAAATGCTTATTGCAATATCTTATTGTCTAGGGTTCCATTCACCCCCAGGGTTCAAACATAAAGCAATTTTAATCTAAAAATCTAAACAAACTGAAACATTGCTAAATATATGATTTTCAGAAAAATGAAAAAAAAAGGAACTATATGGAGAGGAAAAAGTTTCAATGGTCTTACTCCATCACCACCAGATCATCGGTTTCTGTCCTATTGCTAGTTTTGGTCATGGTTTTCTCTGTACTTATATTTAAAGACTCAATTCTTGATAAAAATCAGTACCATTATTGCTAATTTTGATATCATTGCTCCTCTCTCTGTTTTCTTTTTCTTCAGTCCCAAGAAGATGGAGCAACAAAATGCCTCAAAATGCCTGCTTTGCCTCTGACAGACAGGTTCTAGGCAGACAAAAGCTAAATCAAATAAAATTTTTAATTTGCAACAGCTTCATGTAATGGATATTATCTATTAATGTACCTAGTATCTATTTTAAAATATTCAGTTTTTATATGAGCTTTTGGTGAGGCAATCTTTCTCTTTACATAAAACTAACAAATATATATTTTTAACTCACAATATTATGTACCCATAATAATAATACAAAAAATTAAAAAATAATCCTTCAGAACGTCATAGTCTTTCCTTTACCTGATGTAGCTTTTGGCAAGGACAACATTCATGCTACACTGGTTTCTATGAAAATTCTTTTTAAAAAAATGGAATAACTTTAAAATATGGTCAGCAGGCTTTGGCCTTCCTTTTAGTAAGGCAGTGACCATACATCAATATCATTTAATTACTCCATTTTAAAACCTTTCTAAAAAGTATATCCTCTGCTTTGAGTAATGGTGTACAAAAGCAATCCACCTCAGCAGTTAAACATTTTAAGTGAAACAATCAATTTGAATGACAATCTGTTATTCATCCATAAAATGTATTAACTAATGAAAAAGAGACATCTCTCCACAATATTATAGTCACACATTTCAGTGAGAGACTTAAAACAACTGGGACTTCACAACCTTTTGATACAATTAGATATGTGTATGGCTAAATCAGCAGTAAAGTGTTTGAAGTCTATCAGGGTTGAGTGAAATAGCTACATAACAAGAAGCTATGAATAAAATGAAAGAAGACAAAGACTTAATCACTAGTCAATTCCTTTGTGGGCAGAGGGAAAAGAGTCAAGTTATTTGGCAGCTTTTATTTATCCAAAGGCCAGAATTAAGAAATATACATTTTACAGAAGCATTCTTTCAATAGATCAGGGAACCTATTTCTTCATATATTTGAGTCACAAAGCAGCATTCATAAAACATGGCCCAGGATAATGAAAATAGAAAAGAAAAGTATTCTGTGTAAAGGCAGATTCAGAGTCAATTTCCTGTTCCAGGAAACAATTTTACCATATTTGATTTAGAACTGGATAAACAAATTCCATTCCCACTGCACCAGAATGCTATAGCATGGCCATTTTGAAAGTTACAAAATCACTACTTCAGGAGGGTTCTGATAAAAATATCCAGATTTCATATCATTTTATGTAATAAAAACTTTCAGCTTCATGGTATTTTAAAACTGCTATTTTAAGACACTTTATAGTTTTGCTTGTTATTCTGACAGACAAGTCAAGTGCTGAAAGAAAGAAACAAATAGCATGAACCCATATGAAATAGCATGTCAGCATATCTGTAAAAGCTTTTGTGCACCCAACAGCTTTACTAGCAATGCACTGATGGGCCATTACTCATAGTAGAAAAAAAGCACCTGTGAAGACTGCTTCTCCTTTAGGCAAGGGAGCAGCAGCCAAGCAACAGGATGAGGCATGTGCTGCAGACTGGAAAATAATTTTTTCCCAGGTTCAGGCAGTGTGTAGCTCACGGTGGGAGCCAAGGACTGGGAAGCGACTTAGAAATCAACCACTTTGTAAAAGAACAAGATCTTGAACTTGGAGATGGCTAAGAGTGAGGAGATGTTTACTTAACCTCCTTTTGTTAAAGAGCTCTTGGCCTGGTCATCTGCACTGTGTTGTTGCCATCACTGCTAATTACACAGGTCAACTCTGTGCATTTGAGTACTCACAGCTAATGTTGAGTGTGCTTGCTGGGTGACGCGGCTCGCCTTTTC
>VWZS01004308.1:0-61600 GCA_013397075.1 Rhabdornis inornatus | reverse complement strand
CCCTTCAAACCTAGTTTAAAGCCATCTCATGTCACTAACACAGAGAGACTATGGTCATGCTTTTGGCAGAAGGAAGGTACTTAGCACAGTTTTGACCTGTATGAAAGGAGTATGAAATCAAAACAACTGGGCACTGTTTGGGCACTGGTAAAGTCAAAAGTTTTGGTGAGCAGCCTGAAAAGCATAAAGCCTGTTCTAAGTTCCAGACAACAAAAAAGAGAAGGAAAAAAAAAAAAGAAAAAAAGAAAAAAAGGAATTAAAAAAAAAAAGTAAGAAAGGAAAAAAAAGAGAATGAACATGCACAATATCTGAGAATCCTTTTTCTATTCTAAAAATGCATTCATTCAATTCCATTAAGCCATCTACTATCAGTGCACAGAAGAAAATAAGTACAAGAAGTCTAGACCTCATTGCTCATTAATCTGATGAAAAACAAGCCCTTAATGTTTAAATTTCTGCTACTTCAACATTGATTAAAGACAGAGAAGAGATCTTTCGAAAGACTAGGAACAACTCACACAAGAAAAGGAGCAAATAGCTATTATTTGGCTTGGTTTACCTAATCTATAGCTCATGTTTAATAGGACTACTATGTCTGGCCAAAATTCTGCAAAAATATGACCTAAGGATTTGCAAATACTCTGCACTAAAAAGAAAACAACAAGCAACTTTCATTTCCATTCAGCCACTCTGTAATATATTCCCTGAGTTCTGAGGTACAAGTTTTAAAGATAATGATCTGTATGGAGGAAAAGGGACCAATGGTATAGTACTTTCTTTTGCTAAAAAATGCATTAATACATTTTTCCAGCTGCCAGACTTCTATATATTTAACTATTTGAAGTGTTCTCATTTTCTTGATATAAAAACTGCATAGCAGTGACAATTTCAAATGAACAACTTCATATATTCTGATGCAGTAAATATATTCTCCTATGATTTGTATTCTTAACACATACTGAATCAAATGACATTTTGGTCAGTCATTTTTTTATTACATAATGTAGTTACAGAAAGGGAATCTGAAAAGCTAATTCGATGTTTGTGGTATTCTTGGCCAGAAAACTGAAAGACAAAAAGGTTTTGTCATAGATATAATAAGCAAATTTAGTAAAAATTATTGAGATTTTGTAAGTTTATTACTGATTTTTTCCCATGTGTCAGATGTGAACTTCAGTGTCTGTTTTTAAAACTATATTAACATTTGTTCGGGTACTTTTGGTGGGGGAGGAGTCAGATAGCAGCTACAACAGCTTGAAAGATAAAGCTGTGTGGTGTCTGGCATTTAATTACGGTCTATGTCTGCCACCCATTTCTTAGACCAACAATACTACAGAGGCAGGGAAATCAGCTTTCTTTGCTTGGCGGCTGACTTAAACATGAGAACCCTTGGAGGAAAAGGATGAAAGATGCAGGTTTCAAACCCTCCCATTGTACAGAAATCTTTTGGGAAAGACTTTCAACCCAAGTATAAATCATGGAGTTTTCCATTTCCCTTTCTTATCCCAGAGAGGCCAATTCTTATCAAGGTTGAGTAAAAACTGATCTTTAGGGCAGGGAAAAAAAGCTATATGAGTGTGAAAGCTAGCAGAATCCCCATGGGTTTTCATTTGGGCAAAACTGAGCAGGTTCCATAGCAAATAAATATGATCTTTCTGATTCAAGCACCGTTGGTTGTATGGAATGGCTCTAAACCAAGAAATTTCTTGTTGCTTTCAGAAAGAGAGAGAGTACTCTGATTATCCCATGTCAGGTGATTTCTTCAAACACAATCTGATGAGTAAAGTGGGATTGAATGCAGGGGGATTGGTTTTTCCCCTAATTCATTTTAGCTCAGGAGCTTTAAGGATCCCGCTCAGAAGTATACCCAGTGATGTACAGAAAGAGAATTTTAGGGATACTGTAATTAGCTGAGATGGGTGGATATTAGGTGTGAGACAATCATGAAGTCACTGGGTAGTTACAATGCTGAAGACATTTGGGCCCTTTGGAAGGATTGGGGCAAGGGGATGGACAGGAACAGATGTGTCAAAGGGATTTTATCTAATAGAAGGCAAAAGTTGTGAAGATCTAAGTTTTACACAAGAGAACCTGAATCTTTATTCTTTGATTTTAGAGGATTAGCCCATTAGAACCACAGTGGTATTTTCCATTTAAGTTAGTGGCTCCCATGCAAGGCTTTAATCTTAAAACACTTGAGAACTGGTTTCAGGAAGAGGACCAAAAAGCGGGACAGCAGAAATTCTTCATGTTCACGCCTGATGTCTGAAGCCAATGGAAGGTTCCACGGAATAGGAATAAAACATTAGTAAGGGCTTTTGAAAATTGCACCAGAGCTGTCTACAAAGACATAACAGATGGAATCCTATAAATTGCTGTGTTTAGTGAATTTCAAATAGAGTCCATTCACAAAAGGAAAGAGGATAGGGTGTTTTGAGATAAAGACAAACTTGCTGCAGAAGTTCAGATCAAAATAAGCATTCAGCAAATAATGAAGTTGAAGATAACCTAGGGTCTGAAATTAGTTTGAAGGATGTTATAGCAGATAGAAAATAACTGTTTCTTTACTTTCTCAAGCATCTCAAAAGAGCTTTTTAGATTAAGTATATTAACCTGCACTGTAACTGACTATATCATTAGATTCCAAATTATTATGAATGAACAAGAAATGGTGAACTCATTTTAGAAATGTTTCCCAAGTCATTATCTTTCTTCTTCATGCATGAATCTAGAGAACTATGAACAAAGCATTGACATTATCACCGATTTGCCATTGAAACACATATCTACTGCTAAGTGCTGACACTGAAAAATCCACTAGCATGAAACCTAGTTGCTATCAGAAACAGCTATATAATGGAAAGGAATTTGGGAAAGTATGTCTTTCGGTTTCAAGATACTGACTTAAAAATATGTTTGCTTTATAGTAAGCATAAGCAGGTTTGTGATTTAAATTATTCCCAAAAAATTGGATTTTCCAAACATGTGTCAATAATTTTCTGTCCTCCAACAGCAATAATGGAACCTGAAACAGACTGCTACATTCAGAGGGATGAATATAAGCTAAAACAACTGGGAAGGGTCAATTGTGCAGTTTAAGCCAGAACACAGGATACCCCTAATTTATCCTCCTGCTTCATGTCCAACAGTGGTTAAACATGAACAGAACAAGAAAATAATCTTTCTCAATTGTACTGATATTCAGAGAAAGTATATCTGTCAGAGCCTTGGTAAACTTTTAAATGACACATTTTAAAATTTAAAATCTTAAATTTAGAATTTTAATCTTAAATTTAAAATTTTAATCTTATAAAAAGTTTAAGAATTTGATATAACATACACACTTTTCTGACAATATACATACTTTAATATTTGCTCAAGCTGAGCATATCAGACCTTAACCTTCTGCATGAAATAAAGGAACGGAATTCCCTGAATTGGTCAGTATATTGACACAGCTACCTGAAAGCTCTCGTACTGAAGGGAGAAACACTTTCTATGTGTGCTTAGCTTGTGTCATACACAGAAAACACCACAAAGCTTGTGAAGTTAAATTATCAACAGCAATGTTAGAAGTGTGTCATCATTGATGTACTTCAAAACCTGGAAGTCAATGTTTCAGCATACTATAATCTAGCAGATTAGATAAAAAACTTTAGCAAGCAGAGGCATTCAGATTTAAAAATCACCCTAGAGGGACAGATCCTGCTGTCTGAACCCTGCACTGCAGACTAAGACACACATGTGACTTTGATTTGTGGGACAGTAGTGAAGGCAAGGAGAACCAGCACAAATGAATTTGTATAGATAGTCCCTAGATGTAAGCAGATTACCCCAAGGTTTGACTGGGCTCATGAGTAACCACAAAGTAAGAGTTATTTAGCAGAGCAGGATCAGGCTTCTAACTGCTGGGCTGGAAGCTACAGGTTATTACTTCGTCACCTTGTTTACACCATCCTCATTCAGGTCTAACACCTAGATTGAGAGATACAACATGTTACTCAGGAGATGTGATATGTGGCAGCCTTTTGACTTCTACAAGCTGCACCCGAAGTTCAACAACACCACCCCAGGGTGTACCCTGGTTTCCCAGAATCTGCACAGACTATTCAATAAACTAGCCCAGAATAAGGAGATTTAGTATTTAAACTCATGAATTTTTCTTTTCCTGAGGGAAGAGGAAATCTCTTCTGTCACTGATGGGGGAAACAAACATTAAGCTGAAGTTTATAAGCAGGCTGAACAAAGACTATGCTATCTATGTTGCTAGTGCATTAGAAGGTCTGTAATATGAGTTCTGGTTCCAACTAGAAACCAGAAACAAACAACAAACCCTCCCAAATATTGATTTTAGCATTCAAAACCTGTCCCTGAGTGTTGATGGTCAGCTCTATGTCCAGATAAAAGGTATTAACGCATAGCATGAAAAAGCTGGGATTGTGTCCTGTATGAATACAATCAATCAAGTCTTCAGATCAATAAATGAAACTTCCTGAAATTTGGTATCATGCCAGAATTTATTACTTGTAAATTAGTATGCTTAAGGATTTATTTGTCATTTAACTGCAAAAAAATTATTACAGACTATAATCTACCATCCTTTGCAGCATTAGAATTAGAATTGCAGATAATTTTGTAAAGAATGAGAGAGATTATAGCCTACCAATATCAGCAAATAAAGTTAATGCTTTATAAATCAGACTTTACAAATCAGACTGCTTCAAGCAGTCCTCAAGTAACTAGATAAGAAGTCTTCATTAATAGCGTATGCAGTTCCAGGAGGGTTTTCTATCTTGTGAGAAAATTTTACTAAAATTCAGGGCTGGGGAAGGTGAGGGGAACAGAGAGGAGGGAATTAATAGAACTAGCTCACTATGTGCAAATTATATGCTTTGACTAGACCTTTTGGTGTTCCAAAAAGGCACTATTTTCAGGTATGAAAGTTCATTTTCTTCCTCTGAGGAAAAATGCAGAATGCTTAAATTTAAATTCGAAGACACTCTAGGGAAAGAGCTTAAATGGGACATTATCATCATCACGGGATGTTGTGGTCGGGGTTCTTGTTGGGGTGAAACAGGTGAATAAACAGGAATGGCCTTTGCGAGGGTTTCACAGAGATGTTTATTTCAGCCACGTGTGTGCACAGTCCCAGAGTTCAGAGGCAAAGGCAAAAGCAAGGGTCTAGCGCTTTAGGTTAAGTACATGGGGGTTTTACAAGGGTGGGGTTTGAGTGTAGGGGCCAACAGGGAACCAGGGTGGGAGTGACTAAAAGGCTGAGAGACAGAGAGAGGGCAGTGGCTGTCCTAAGGGACAGAACAGGATAGTGCTTTTCAAGGTCTCCACAACGGGAGACTCTGGCAAGCTCTGAGAAGGCAGCTCCCAAGTGGTTTTCTGTCAATTCTGTTTTGGATTCCTTTCATTCTTACACAATACTCAACTCCTATTTCATATCTACTTTTATTCTGTCCTGATTACTTGCCTTCTGAGCAGCAGAATAGAGTGACCGCTTTATTCCCAGTATACTTTCCAGTGATTGCAATTAACTTTTCTAGCCCAAAAGGCATCTTTCTCTCTAACCATAGTCAAAACTGCAGTTTGTGTATCCAGACAACCCTTGTTTGTCCAGTACTGATGGTACTAGATTATACTAAGTTGTCTCTAAAATTTTAACTGATTTTTTTTTAAAATTTCACTAATGCTTTTACAAGGAGGACAATTATCTTAGAGTTTAGGTGATCATGTTGCAATATAATTTCTCAGTGTGAAACAGAAGGCTACAAATTTATTAATTTTTTTACAAGGATTGAATCACCTGTGCTTGGTATGCAGAGTCATACAAAATCTATCATTTGTATTACTATATCTGAAACTGATTATAAGTGGAAATCATGTGTCAAAAATGATTTAATATTATCTTTAATACTCAGAAATCATATCTGCTCTAAACCAATGTTAAACTTCAACAGTTACATTTAGAAAAGTGCTGATCACCATTTAGTCTGAAGGTGAGAAGGAAAACTGAAGCCACTTCTTAAAAAGGTCAGATTTTTCATGTGGTTCCTTAGAAGTAATAGAAGAAATAATTGAGAAATGCAGTAAATACTACCTGAGAAGTAGAAAATAATCTCTTTACATTGCAACATTACAACTCTGCCGCAATGGAACTATCTCCTACCAGGACCAAAACCTTCAGTCTTTCTGACATCATTCCAGCATAGTCAAGAGTAGGCTGAATTGCAGTAGACACTGTAAGTACTTTACCCTGGTTGTCAGCTGATTCAATTGAAGCACTTCTTTCATTGGTCATGTTTCCAGACATTTTTATTTTTGGATTTATTTTTAATGACATATAAAGAAAACCTAAGAAATACCTAATAAACAGAACACTCTAAGAGTAAGAACTAGTGTCTGAACTTGAAGACTGGAGTGAAAGAGAAGCATCACCAGTGAACAGATAAAAATAATCCAGGGACTGAACATAAGGTCTTTGTCTTGTTTTATAGGAGGAAATAAAATCACCAAATTAATAACTCCATAGTCTACATCAGACCAGATGAGGATGGAATTTTATTTAAGAACCCCACAAATGTGGACAAATATCTAATCTCTTGCTCTTGCTCCGAGCTGTAACATATAGAAAAACTATTCACAGACGTTCAAGTACTTTATAAACTAAGCAAGTATTTTTTATTTTATAGATAAGGGAAAAGCAAAGCAGGTGGCTTAAGAAGATCCGTATGCAATCATAAAAAGCAGCTAGACTTCGGGGATTCTGGGAGGAGGTCAGATGGGGACAGGAGAGCAGCTGTTCAAAATTGAACATAGAAGGATGGAGTTGATATTAGAAGGCATGTGCCAGAAGGCTACAAAATTAGAACCCATGGCATACTCTTGATTACCATCAGATATAGCCCTTTGTTCTTAGATGTAGATGTTCAGGAATACCTTGGATTCAGAGGATCAGGCAAACAGAATGCCTAGGTAATGTAGGAGCATTTCCATTTAAATAGGGCCAGGTGGTAACTGTGATTGAATTCTATTAAATAAAAATATCTTTGAAATCTGTGCATCTTTTTGATTTGTTAAAACCCATATAGTTCAACTGTCTTAAAGGCACCACTTGCAGAAATATTGCCAGGGTCACTGAAGTCTCCAATGACCAGGTCTAGTTAGATTTACTCCAAATGTATTTTAACCCGGTTTCTACAACTTTGCAGAAATTTGATTGCTTCCTATCATTCCACATGCTCAAAACTCATGCAGTTTCAACACATAACAGTCCTTACCTCATCTTTACACCTAATTGTAACCACTAGATTAATGTTAGCAGGTTGACAATTATGAGAGGCAGTCAAAAGTGCCTGAAAAAATTGTAGGTCTTCACGATGACCTGTAACAATCTAACTAAAATGGATGCCAGAGAAAACTAAATTTATGACTATATTTTCATCTAAAATTTCCTCTGAAGAAGCAATGCACTGACAGTTTCTTCCAGTATCAGATGGTATTGTTTCTCCTTCTTGGTACAGAATTTGAAACAAGTTATTAAGTGCAGTTAAATACAATTCAATACACAATAATCTAGAATTAAATTTATTCTTTTGTTCAAATAAAATTTCTTCAATAAGCTTTAGTTGTCTATATTTGTACAGGAAAATATGTCCTTTCAGCCTCTGAAAAACACAGCACTCTCTCTGATGGTTGTATTGATAAAAAGGGCATGGGCATGACACAGCTCCATTTTACATCACCGCAAATTCTACATTATTTGAGCAATAGGGTTGCTGTGGTTCTAGGCAATTTTAGTACTTCACTGGGTTTTCATAGGGCCATTCATATAGTCACTTCTGTGTAAAAATGATATGTGACCTGACAGGAGCTCTTTATACCAGCCTACCATTATTCAAAGTCCACTGATCTACTGATATCAATAGAGTTGCTTCTGATTTATGCTAGTTTGAGTCAGTGAAGAATCAGTCTTCCTAAGTTTGCTGCAAGTGTACATATATTCAGTAAGTTCAATAAATCTGTTATTGCAGAAGAGAGAGTTGTTGGATCATATAAGTAAGCAAAATCTTATTACCAATTACAGAGAGAATTGAAATGTATTGTTTTAATTTTTTAATTATTTCTTTGGATGAAGTAATCAAATTATATTAACCTGGATTGATGTATCTAATAGGCAGTTATCTCTAATTAAGTAGCTCAGTTTTGTCTCAAGCACTCACTTTTGGAAAACTCATCAAAACTTTCATGTGATCTCCACTGAAAAAATAATTTTTCTGAAGCAAAATTACCAAACATAAATGTAGTGCCTAGTGATAAAATAAACCCTTTTCAATCTGAAAAGTGTTATGAGGTCAATTATTTAATGAAAGCTGGTATATTTTGTCTCTCATTAAGACGACCTCTTGTTCCATCATGCATTTTAACCTGAATACTTGTCAGTTTAATTAAAACACATATACATTTGTTGCATTAGTGCTATACAATCACTCTGTAGTTTTTAAGAGTTTTACAAGTGTTATTGCAGGTAAGGAAGTGGAAAATTTCCAGGACTCAAACACCAGTAATAATTATTGAGCAGATTGTGGAACTGTCTACATGGTGGCTAACACATTTTGGCAAGTTCTCACAGGTTTGAGTTTGCTCTAAGTGTGTGGACATAGTAAAACTCCTGTATATTTTGAGTACAAGCTAGGATTACAGCCAAGCAGCAGCTCTTCCTGGGAGGGATTCCATCTCTCCAACTGACATTGCTATTCAGCAACAGAATGCCATCACTTGCCTATGTGCTTGGACCCAAACTGAATATTCGATAAGCTAGGAAAATTCCACTTCTTTCTAACAATACTTCGTCATCACCCTTTAAACATTCTCCATTGCCACCACCCAGGCTAAAGCAGTGTGCTAGGTTTGGCTGGGATAGAGTTAATTTTCTTCATAGTAGCTATCACAGGACTATGTTTAGAAATTTTTATGAAAAGTGTTTTAGCTGTTGTCAAGCAGGGCTTACATAGCACCAAGGCCTTTTCTGCTCCTCACTCCACTCTCCAGTGAGAAGGCTGGGGGTGCACAAGAGATTAGGAGAAGACACATCCAAGGGCAGATGACCCCAGCATACTACAGAGATATCCCATGCCACACAGCGTTGTGCTACACAACAAAGCTGAGGAAAAAAGGAGGAACCTTTGGAGAGATGGCATTTGTGTTCCCAAGTCACAGTTACATGTGACAGAACTGTGCTTTACTGGGGATGGCTGAACACCTACATGCCTATGGGAAGTGGTGAACAAATTCCTTGTTCTTCGTTTTGCTTTGCTTGCATGCACAGCTTCTTTTTTCTTCCTATCAAACTCTCTTAATCTCAACACATAGGTTTTCTCCCTTTTGTTCTTCAGATGCTCATCATATCACCAGGTCTTTTTTGACTGAGGAAAAGCAGTGGTGAAAGAAGTAGCTGCAAATTCTAATGAATAAAAATGAGCCTGCAATGATCTCCACCTCCTGACAAGGGGCAGATGAAGCACACTATCTCCAGTCAATGTACAGACTAGAGGGTGTCATCACAAGCTACCTTGCTCTCCCACTGAAGATACCTGAGTTACCTTCTGAAGATCTGAACAAAGGAAATTTGGAAAACAAAAGAGATTTCCAGTGTAGGGCCTGGCAGAACAGACATATAAGACAGCTGAGTCTGCATTCTTCTCCTTCAGGTATTTTGTTCTGATCTTCGGATTTTGCTCTTTGAGGAGTGGAAATGGGGGAATGCCTTGATAGCATTTCATAAAGCTCATGGTATTCGAGATTTTTAACAAGTTTTTGGGTAAATAGCCCAAAGTCTGAGTATGTACTCTAGAACTGGACAGTAAAAGGAAAGTGTTCGCATTTTAGTTCACAGCTGAAATAGAAACATTATTGCTGCTGCGGGGAATTATTTCTCAGCTACCTGGAGAATCAAAAGCAGAATGTGTTTGTGGCTTTAACCTTTCTTAATAGTACACCAAAGATGCCTGATTTTGACACCTATACAGTCCTGCTACTGTCAATAGGATACAGGGAACCTAAGGCATTCTTGGCCCAAAAAAGCAGGCAGAGGATTAACAATCTGCTACCAATTTAAACCAGTGTGTACTCCTCCCAGTGATGGGACTTGTGTTCCAGACCCCTCAAAAACTCCACTGCCCTGTTCTGGACATGAATCAGCAGCTCAATGTCCTTCCTGCTGTGGGGAGCCCAGCACTGACACAGGAATTTAGATGTGGCCTCAGCAGTGCCCAGGACAGGGGGACAATCTCTGCCCTGCTCCTGCTGGCCACACTAGTGCTGATCCAGGCCAGGATGCCATTGGACTTCTTGGCCACCTGGGCACAGCCTGGCTCATGTTCAGCTGCTGTCACCAGCACCCCCAGGTCCTTTTCTGCTGGGCAGTTTTCCAGCTTTTCCACTCTCCCCCCACCCCATGGCAGGCCATCCAGGCAGTTTTTAACCCAGCGAACTGTACATCCATCCAAGCCACAAGCAGCCAGTTTCTCCATATGAGGGCTGTGGGAGATGCTGTCAAAGTCTACTAACATCCAGGTAGAACAACATCAGCTAAGTGGGACACTGTCATAGAAAGAGATGAGGTTGGTCAGGCAGGCCTGCATGTACCATGTCATCACCCTCAAGATAATCTGTCCCACAGCCTTCCCCAGCACTGAGGTCAGGCTGACAGCCTGCAGTTTTCCAGACCTGCCATCCAGCCCTTCTTGCAGATTGGTATCATGTTTGTGAAGCTCCATCCAGCTGAGGCCTCTGGTAGTGATAAAATGTGGCTTGGTGAGCGCTTTCATCATCTCCTTCAGTACCCTTGGGTGGATCCCATCCAGGTCGATAAACTTGTGTTTGCGTGAGGTCTAGCAGATCACTGACCTTTTTTCCTTGGATTATACGGGTTTATTTCTGCTCCCTTTTCGTCTCTTCAGCTCAGGGGACTGGGTACCCTAAGGACAATTGGTCTTATTATTAAAGACTGAGGCAAAGAAAGCATTAAGTCCCTCTGCTTTTTCTTAATTCTCTGTCACTGTGTTTCCCTTTGCATCAGTAAATGACGGAGATTCTCCTTAGGCCTTGATTTTTTGCTGATGTATTTGTAGAAACATTTGATGTTCTTCACAGCAGTAGCGAGTTCTAGCTGGCCTTTGGCCCTTCCANTTGGCTTATGTTCAGCTGCTGTCACCAGCACCCCCAGGTCCTTTTCTGCTGGGCAGTTTTCCAGCTTTTCCACTCTACCCCCACCCCATGGCAGGCCATCCAGGCAGTTTTTAACCCAGCGAACTGTACATCCATCCAAGCCACAAGCAGCCAGTTTCTCCATATGAGGGCTGTGGGAGATGCTGTCAAAGTCTACTAACATCCAGGTAGAACAACATCAGCTAAGTGGGACACTGTCATAGAAAGAGATGAGGTTGGTCAGGCAGGCCTGCATGTACCATGTCATCACCCTCAAGATAATCTGTCCCACAGCCTTCCCCAGCACTGAGGTCAGGCTGACAGCCTGCAGTTTTCCAGACCTGCCATCCAGCCCTTCTTGCAGATTGGTATCATGTTTGTGAAGCTCCATCCAGCTGAGGCCTCTGGTAGTGATAAAATGTGGCTTGGTGAGCGCTTTCATCATCTCCTTCAGTACCCTTGGGTGGATCCCATCCAGGTCGATAAACTTGTGTTTGCGTGAGGTCTAGCAGATCACTGACCTTTTTTCCTTGGATTATACGGGTTTATTTCTGCTCCCTTTTCGTCTCTTCAGCTCAGGGGACTGGGTACCCTAAGGACAATTGGTCTTATTATTAAAGACTGAGGCAAAGAAAGCATTAAGTCCCTCTGCTTTTTCTTAATTCTCTGTCACTGTGTTTCCCTTTGCATCAGTAAATGACGGAGATTCTCCTTAGGCCTTGATTTTTTGCCTGATGTATTTGTAGAAACATTTGATGTTCTTCACAGCAGTAGCGAGTTCTAGCTGGCCTTTGGCCCTTCCAATCTTTTCTCTGCATAACCTCATGATATCCTTGTAGTCCTTTGGAGTTTTCTACCCCTTCTTCTAAAGGTCATAATCTCTATTTCTTTCCCTCCTGAGTTCCAGCCAAGGCTTGGTGTTCAGCCAGGCCAGCCTTCTTCCCCAGTGTCTCATCTTTTGGCACATGAGGACAGTCTGCTCCTGTGCTTTTAGGATTTCCTTCCTGAAGAATGACCAACCCTCCAGGACTCTTTGCCCTTCAGAACTGCCCTCCAAGAAACTCTGTTAACAAGGTTGCTAAACATGTCAAAGTCTGTCCTCTGGAAGACTAAGGAGGCAGTGGTCTTAGGAGAAGCAGTAGTGGTGCAGGTGTGGCATAGACACACTGTGGCATACTGAGGCCAGCCCCAGGCCTATGCTCACCAGAAGCTCTGTTTCACCAGCCCTCACTCAGATAGTAAAGGCATCAATTTCTGCAGAGAAGAAAAAATAGGAAGGATCAGCTTAAAATTGCCTCATTAAAAATGAAAGATTGAAAAGATTAGTCACAAAATTTCAGCTACACAAAATCTTGCTGAGTCCAGAATATTCTAGGAACCTGGAAAGTTATTCTAAAGCTCTAAATACCAAATTTTCTAAGGCAAATATGAGAGCCAGAGTTTTTTGTCATAACATTAGGAGTCTGAAGCACCTGGCAGGTCAAATTTTCACCACGAAGGGTTGAAATCTGAGCACTTCAGGTGATACTAAGGCACATATTAGAGGCACATGTTTGGTTAGAGTGAGGTCTCTCTATTCTTTCTGGATCATATCTCACCACAGGTCTGAGAAACTGGTACTCTTGCCTAGATCAGACACCTAGAAAATAGACCTGAAGCCTTGCAGTGGAGAAGAGAGAAGGTTTGTGGCCTCTGTTGGGATTCAACATGCTTTGTGGTTTTAGGTGAATGCCTCCACCTGGACTACCCAATGGCCAAGGACCCAAACATTTTCACTGTTCCAAGCAGAGGGCTTCTGGAAATATTTTGGAACAACCAGCCCCAAAGTGTGAAATTTCTAAAGCACTGCACAGGGCAGCCATGAGCCTAACATCCTGGCAGGAAATGGTCCCTAGCATCTTAGAGAACTGGGGAAAAATGTAAGGAGCACTTGGAATGGAAATATCTTGTATTAGTAAATCTGTATCTTCTCTTTGGTTCATAGAGAATGAAGAACACTTGATAAGCAAAATATTTTTAAAAATCCTAACCTTGCAATAGCATAAAGCTCCATAGCTTTCACTATCAGAGTGTCAGGTAGCTCTGTATTAAGTGCTGGAACAAGAAAATGGTTTTGTATTGTTACAGGTGGCTTCCTTCACAAGACAGCTCAACATAAATAGGTTCTATATTCTGGTAAATACGTATATATGCACTAACATATCTATGCTTTAAACTCAGACCACGTCATCTCAAAATACCAGTTTAGAGAGAATTTAATGTGAAAGAAACTTGATGTTTCAAAATGAAAGTCATGTCTTTTTAATGGAGAGTAGAATTAATAAAATGGAGGTTGAGTTCAGTGGTAGATCATAGTTTCATGGTTATTAAGTCCTGTTTCAGAAGATAATAAGTATTAACTATTGTACAACACTATTTCCTTTCTTCATCATTTAAACACAAAGCAGATAGAATACCTTGCTCAAAGAATAATAATTTAGCTCATTTCATGAGAGATTACATCAACTGTTATCTCCATTTTCAGAAAAGGGATTAAGTACTGCATCAAGTCTGGGTAATAACTTTCCCTGTGGTTTGTCTGGCTTGATGTGATGCCTGAAGGCTGAAAGCAGCAGGTCCTCCCTGTCAGCCACTGGACTTGAGCTACCAAATAACTGCACTTTAGCATTGGTTCTGTTCTGCCCCTTCAAGGACGTCTCTAAATGTTTCTTGTTAAAATGTTTTTTTCTGAGGCAATCGATATATTATGAAGGTGTGAATTTGCTGATTTTGTAAATCACAGGTTTATAAACTACAGTGATTTAAATCGGAAAAAGGATGATTTTCACTTTCTATTTTTTTTAATCAGGTAAGTACCTTCAAGTAATAAAAGCGGAGAGCTAAGGCAAGAGTAATGATGATGGCTTTCTTTTTCAAACTGAGGTTATAGCTTTCTTTTTTACTGTTACTTTTCCCTGTGGGATCAAGGTCACATGGGCAAGTCAGGAAAATTTTTTTAGTACACATTATACTTATTACCGTGTGGAATAAACCTTTGATTTTTTTTCTTTTTTTCCATAAAGCCATTTGGAGGTACTTGCTAACATGTCTGTTTCTTGCTTATTGTTGTCTCCTTATTCAGAAGCTGACCTGTTTCTGGCTGCCCTAAAGGCCTGTACCTCTGTTCCTCTCTGATAGGATCATAAGTGAGGATGCCAAATGTTTTGAAAATCAAAGTGCTGGAGTTTTAATGATGATGAAACGTCAGTAAGTGTAATTTTTCAGATGAAATGTTATGCCTGGACCTAGGAGTTGGAATAGGCGGAAGATGGTAGCGAAG
The DNA here is from genome assembly GCA_013397075.1 of Rhabdornis inornatus. Lineage (NCBI taxonomy): Eukaryota > Metazoa > Chordata > Aves > Passeriformes > Rhabdornithidae > Rhabdornis > Rhabdornis inornatus. The sequence continues at coordinate 47,067 of VWZS01004308.1, read as the reverse complement.
ACTGGAGACACCCAGCATAACGAACATTAAACATCTTCCACTTGTCCATGGTCCATTTATGAATCAACCAATCTGCACCTAACCCATTTCAATTACCTGAAAAGAGAACAAAAAAAGCAGTTAGTTAATTTTTATATTTTCATCCCCAAATCTATATGTTGTCAATGTGGATGAGATTCTGGGCTCTCTTAAATTTCAGGCTTCAAACTTGAATATCCCAGAAGGAATCTGTATCAGAGTAAGGGTTGTAACATTTATTTTGTAGTTCTGAGGCCAAATGGCGTGACCAGTCTGCTCTTGGACAGCAGCAGCCCTCCAAAGGGCAGCAGCCAAACTGTCTGCTAGGAAGAATCCCTGGCACACGTTGTTTTCAGACTGGGCTTAGACAACGTCTGAGAAAGCTGCAGCAGCCTCAGTGACTTTGCTATGGACAAATGATATACGGGTGATCCAGCCCTTGCTCCAGTCCTGTTTTACTTAGTATTATGACATACCTACCTACCTATATATCTATCTGTGTACACATAGGTAGGTAGGTCCTGGAGCAAGGGCTGGATCACCCGTATATCATTTGTCCACAGCAAAGTCACTCAGTACAGTATAGACTGGTACATACTCAGTACACAATTTGTATAGGTGTACTATACAAATTATATACTCAGTACACAATTTGTATAGTACACCTTTACAAATTGTGTACTGAGTATGTACCAGTCTTTATGATGAAGTACTAAATGAATACAGTCCACTGCATTGCCTTGCAGGAGTCTCTCTGATTTCATTCAGCATCTTTTAGTTGTGCAACATGAGAGTGAACTGTCAGTTTCTGGAAGGTACCAGTGCAATATACAAATTCACACAGGACTACTGAACACCTAAATACAAAATAATAGAGACCTCAACCCATTCAGGTTTGTGAGATCTCCAGGTAAGAGAGAGGTTCTCAAGGCATTGTGAGGACCTTGCACCTTTGCTCTGACTTGTAGAGAAAGGGTAAGGAAAAAAACTATAAAAATCAAAACATAATTACTCACTGAGGTTGTTCTAAGTCCCTCCTCAAATCTTACTCCTTTGAAAATATGCCGTTGTCACCTCTGCTGAACCATCATAGGAAGATAATGTTCTATTCCCTTTGAAAATATGTCCTAAGTAGCAAAGTGAAAAATATCTTTTCTTTGGGAGCAGCAGCAAGAATTGATTCTCTGTTAAATGCAAAAGCATTTTTTTCTGTCCTTCTAAACAGTTAACAAGAATTTGCAAACATTACTAGCATATCTCTATTTCAGAAATTAAATCTGGAAGCTACTATTATTAATACTGAATCTTCCTACATAGGAGAAGTTTAACATTTAAAATGACTACTATGTTTAGCTTCAGCATATATGACTGTAAGATGGATTGTTAAGCCTACAAAAGCTATATAAGAATATTTTGAAACAAACATAAACTAAACTAATTTGAACTGATGAATGTGTGTCTGTACACTGTGTGCCACATACAATATTTCCTAGAATAGGAGAGAATTCCTGTGCATGTTCTGCACATGAGCTGTAAACAGAAATCCAATATAAGCCTGTTTTGGGGGGCTGAGAACTGAGCAGAGTCCTCTGTTTAGAAGGATTTACTGTTAATGTACACGTAAAACACTGCAGTGGAAGACACCAATGACAAAAAAACTAAGGTTGGATGCTTCTACCTTTTCTATCCTCCTATCTTTGACCCCAGCAAAGGCAAGAAAATAAAGCATCACCTCAGCCAAAAAGATTAGAATAATTGAACTGAGGGGCCAGTCACTCTGAATTCCAGATCAACTTCTGGATACTGCTCAAACCACTATCAATAAGCTCCAAGGTACTGTCACCTCTGAGCTTTCTCTTGAGTGTCTTTCCCTGTGCTCAAAAAAAAAAGGATTATTTGGGATCCAGAAAGGAACAAAGTGTGAATGCTGTTGTGTGTCTTGGTAAAAAAAGGGCTCATCTACAAAAAGGAAACAGGCAATCTGTTATCCAATGTTTATTTATATATTTGGTCAAATGGCATTTAATCCACGTGAAAAATATGGTCAACTCTAACCAACTTAATGCAAAATGTCTCCAGTAAGATATTTTATATAAATGAGAATAATGTCACTTCCAGACAGGTTTTTGAAGGAAAGAATGACGTAGACTTTGTTTGCAAGAACATAACTTAGATGCATCACTTCAGGAGAGGATTGAGAGCTCTAAGTATTGAGAAGGAGTAGGTGCCTCCCTGATGAGTAAGCTGTGAAAAAGGCGGAGTTTTAGATGAAGGCTTGAGTATTCCATTGGCAATTTTCCTCGTCTGTAGCTCTCACTCAGTTCTCCATCCACATATTGTAAACCCTAACTGCAAAATTCAGACCATGGATTTTGTTATGGAAGCCACAGCAAGTCCTAGCAGATATAAATCCTTGCAGGCCAGACTATAAGAAAGATATCCCTTATTGAAAAAAGTCAAAAATAGAAGGCAAGAAAGGCAGTAAGAAGAACTCAGTGTGGACAGCATATCACAGTAATTCAAGTGAAGATAGACACATTGTTTGACAAATTAATGTCCAAGATAAAGGGACAGAAGTATAGACACTGAAAGCCTCTGCCTTAAACTTGCTGTAGCCTTTGCAACCATGCAGAGTGGGTGTAAAATTAAACCCGTGTGTTAAGTACAAAGAAAATCCTACTCCATGTTATATATAACTATTACAATATATGATATACCCATTTTTCAACTACATAAGTGATTTCAAAGATGTCAGGGTTGGGAAAAAACTGGACAAGTTCAAAAGGATACGAGAAAGAGTGCATAAAGGACATTAGGAAATATTAAGGATTACACACACACAAACACACACAGAGTTTGTCTGTATCTTACATGGACAATGGTAGAGCTCTGCTTGAACCAAATTCCATATATTTATCCGTAGCTTTCTTAATAGCAGACATGGTTAAAGCTATACTCAAGAAACTCTACAACTAATGTCCAGAGTGTGCCGATGGAAGCTGCAGCCAACTGCCTGTCAGAGGAAGCATAAAATTATGGGAAGCTCCTGAGGTTGGTAAAAAAACCTCAGGGTTTCATCCCTCAGAAAAATAAAGAACAAAGAATTCTTGCTTGGCAAGCCTGCTTTATACCAAGTTGTCCCAGTCCTGTTGCTCTGCAGCTATTGCACTGTCTGCACAGTTTTTTCGCCATTTAGGGATTAGCTGGACCAATTTTCAGATGCAGCCAAGCCTAAGAAATAGTGTGACATCTTCTGAGTGGCTGCAGATTGCAAAGTGGAAACACCACCAGCAGTCACAAGTCTTAATGGACACTGCAGGAGGGAGAGCTCAACTTCATTTTAACTAGGAGTAAAAAGGTATGCTTAAACATCTGGGAGTAAAGTATCTTCCACATAAGGTAAAAAATGGGATTTAAAAACAAGGCATTTTATCAAAACCACAGAAATCAAAATCTCTCTGTGTGATTAGTGTGTCTGCTGTACTTTAGAAATGGACATCCTTGTATTCTATGTACAATATTTATGTGACTGGAAAATTTTTGGCAGATTTTGTAACTACCTGGCATAAATAAAGGTAAGCAGGGAGTGTCATCATCACTGGAAGATGCAGACTGCCCAAAGAAAAACATATACAAACTAGGAGTTAGTTACTCTAAACTGACCATATGAGTCACCATACTTGACATTTTAGGTTTTAGTAAAGCCCTTACCATTCTCCCGCTTTTCAGAAAAGAAGAGGGAATACAGTCTAGACGTAAGAGAAAAAAAAGGGAGTTGTGCATGTGATACTTATTTTTTTTACTGGGTAAATTAAAATTACCCACAATCTAAGAAGTATGTCAAATTAATCATATTTCTCAATAAAACTATTACAGAAAAGTGTTCACATGTCATCTCCAAGATACTTTTCTATTAAGCCCAACTATAGGGCATACTTTGCAGTCATTGGAATACAGTGCATTGCCAAACCAGGTTATTAAAATCATTCCAGCTAGCAGTGATAAATAGAGAGAACAGAAATTTTCTACTGAGGAGGAAGCATAGACAATGGCTATGGGGCCCAAATAAACTAGGGCTTGTGAAAGGCACCTTTTCTCCTTTCTGTCATTCATTTGTCATCTTTCTCTGGCTCACCTTCCTGGTCCCTGAAGTAATGCTTAGGAAGATATCAACACCTGATTACAACAGAAATATTGTGAGTTCAAAAGTAGGAAGGCGTGAAGCCACAGAGTGCTATCTAAACAAATAATGATTTTACTGAATGAAGCTGGATGTGTTTGGAGAAGAGAATATTTATAACCACTGTCTTATGTTTCTACTGTCTGGAATTTCAGAAGTGTCATGAATTATTGTGCTGGCTTTGGCAGAGGTAGAGCTAATTTTTTTCACTGTGGATGGCATGGGGATATGTTTGAGATTTGTGTTGAACACAGGGTTGATAATGTGGAGATGGTTTTGTTCTTGCTGAGGACTTGTACAGAGCCAAGGCCTTCCCTGCTTTTTGTACTGCCACACTGGCAGGGGAGATGGGAGTGCCTGGGAGGCTGGGAAGAGACACAGCCAGGACAAGTAACCCCAGCCGGCCACAAGGATATTCCAGAACATGTGCCATCATGCTCAGTATATAAAGTGGGGGAAGAAGAAGGAAGGGGGGGCCCTTTGGGGTGTTTTGTTTCTCTTCCCAAGCCACCATTATGTGTGATTGGGCCCTGCTCTCCTGGAAATTGCTACACCTGCCTGCTCATGGAAAGCATTGAATTAATTCCTGGTTTCATTTTGCTTTTGTGTGGGGTTTCTCCTTTCCTTATTAAACTGTATGTATCTCAACCTGTGAGTTTTCCAGCTTTTACTGTTCCAATTCTCTCCCAGATCCTGCTGGTGGGGCAGTGAACGAGTAGCTGTGTGGGATCTGGTGGCTGGCTGGGGTTAAACCCTGACAAGTGTGATAAGACTCCAATGGATAAATTTACTTTAAAGGATTCAATAACTGAATATTTTGCATTTTCCTTGTTCAAAGGGGTTTCGATTTGAAGACTGCTAAATAAAATAAAGCTGATTAAGAGGAAAACCAGAGTATCTCACCTTCTCCCACCACTTTGAGTGTTAACGAGATGCATTTATAGGGCCAGCTAAGCCAATGGAGAGTAATTTAAGTGAAAAAATCTTTATATTAATACTTTAATTCCAGTAACATATTGTCTCTAAAGTTACAAACCAGGAAAGGGTTTCAGTGACAATTAAATATGCCACATATTTTGAAATAAGAGCTAGTAACACTTAGCCATAAGATTAAGAGCTTTTGATCAGAGCTTTTTCAAACAGCTTTGCAAAAACTAAGCAAATATAGTTGTAAGGCTGAGGCACATGTTCCAAGTCAGCTAAAAGGAAATCTGCATGGACAAACCCTAACTTCACAGAGTCTAAAAGGAAGTGCTGACCCAAGTTTAACTATAGTGATGTGAATAATACTACACTAATGTAGCATTACCATATGTATTATAATTCCACAGCCATAGATTTCCTTGAAGAAAACAGCTGCAGTACTGAAGTTTTAATCTTCTCAAAATTACAAGGTAGAAAAATTACTCAGGCCTCAGAATCCAAGTATCACAAAAGGAATGGTTCTGAAGACTGTCATTATGGCAACTATTTGTTCTTTCTTTTTGCTAAAAAGATTTTTAATCCTCAAATTTGGTTTTGATATCTTCTTGTAATAGGCCATTGGTATATGTTTTTAGAACTCCATCTATTCTTTTCAAAACAACAGCAAATTTTCTAAGGTCTGTGATAAAGAGAGAAGGGTTAGGGAAAATACTGCTCCCAGCTCTGTTAATGAAAGATCTTCTGTACAAAAGGAGGAAAAAATACCTGGCATCTGGATGAAATGTCAGAGTAAAACAAAAATTACACTTCTGATTAATCTTCAAATATATTAAGGAATGAGTGCAGTCAGTAATATATACCAGAGTCATCTGACTGTCGAAAGTCAGGAATCTGTTAGAAAGGTAGTATGACTTTCTTCTGACTCAGATACCCAAGTTTCTTCTGAAGAAACCAATTCCAGAGAAACTCCCATATCTCCTTTCATCGTAGTGCAGATGTGAGAAGGTACATCCTTGGGTCAAGAAGCCTGGGCATGCTTTCAGACCCACTAGGTTAAATACAGTCATAGCAACGAGACTCCAAATGCATCCTATAAGTTTCAACTATCAAAGATATCAACCGCTTAGTGTTTGTGTCTTCCTCCTACACATGCAGTGGTAAAGTTTCTCTTGTGATTTGGGACATCATATGGCAGATCTGCCTGGAAAATATTATAGGGAAGGCTCACAGAACATGAGAAATGTTCCATCACTATGCAGTCAGTATTCTGGTCACCTCATGGAGTTCTGTAAAGAAAACTTAGAGAAAGTACATTTTCATTACCTTCCATTTTTGAGCCACCAGGATCGCATTGAGTAATTTTTCCACATTCAACCAGTACTTCTCTTCCAACAGTGTAATTTTTCCATGGGAATAGGCTGTTTTAAGAAGCAACGAAAGAGAAAAAAAATCACAAGTTTCCCACTATAAGCCTCAAAGTGGACCAAGAGTTTCTTAGCCCAAGAAGACAGTGAAAACCACATGAACTGTAGTCTTGGTTGTGCTAGAACTGAATTAATGTTTTTTAACTACCACATGGTAAAGCAGAAGATGACAGTGTACCTAGAAATCATGTACATGCATGAATTAAGAAAAAAAGCAAATTTGCTGAGTTTAACAAAGTCTCACTGATACTAATAGACACCTCTGCAACAACTTCTTTGAATTAAACCTGAGTTCTACTATTTTTAAGAAATCTCCACAGTGCGAAAACATACTTCAACAAAAATATTTAAAACCGGAAGCAATAATGTAATGCCTTTCCTCTACTCAGCATTGAATGCCTTGTTTTTATTGTAAATAACTACATAAATTTGTACATTTGAAATACTATGGATCAAAGCCTCATAACTCATGTCCACACAAGACAGGACAGTATTTACTGTTAGGTCCATTCTGTAAGTGGGTTATTTGAAGTGGGACTAATACTCCTCAGGGAGCTGGGATTGTTGGAAATGTGTTTTCATAGGTCCCAGTGCCCATTCTGACTCCAGTACCCACTCTGACCCCAAGATAAAGATTACTACCAGATAGTCTTAATCTCACTTGAGATAAATTGCAGTGCAAAATTTCTAGTGTCAGGAGCTCTAATTTCTGGAAACTTATCTCAGGATTCTTGGCATATCACTAACTGTTGCGAGTTATTTTGCCCTGTGTTGCCTGCACTTCGAAGACCTTGCAATGATTGTCTTTGTAGCAGTCTGCAGAGGTAAAAAACAAAAATGGCTTTGTTCAGTTGTCTCTACCCTTCCAATCATACAGGACTGTGCTGAGAGACGGATGCAGCACAGGTCATCTAAGACAAGATGCAGAGATTGTGATGACACCTCAGGTCTTGACCTACCTACAAACTTCTCTCTATAGACACAGTTCACTGACTAGCTAGTCTGTTGTCAGCAACAAAACTATGTGCTAGCAAATGGCATGACAATGAGTTTGTGGGATGGATAGTATTGTAATTTAACCGATAAGTCGTAGGCATTACTGCAGGCCCAGGGTCTGGGTACCTTGCAAACCAATCCATTTCCTAGCTGTGCTTCTGCTTCTACTCCTCTGCTTTTGTCTTCTCTCCTTCATCCATCCCTTTCACTGTAGTAGTCGTATAGCCAGAAGGGTGTAAAAGCCTGCTGTTCCTCAGTTGTACCTCTCCCTGTCAGACACCCAGTACTCTTCCTGATTTATGGCAGCAAAGGGTAATTCTGCCAAAGTTAGTAGAGTAAAATTAATGAAGAAAACTTGTATAAGCAAAAAGAATAAACTTCTGCAAAGCTTTTAGTAAATATTCATCAATACATCTTGTATGTTCACTGCTATTTCACTTATGTGACCGCTCATAAACTCAATTTAAATGATAAGTTACCCAGGTTTATAACTAATATGTGCTTGAGAAAAAAAACAAGGGACACCAAGTTTAAAAACCAAGTTAATTAATATATTTACTATTTGAGATTAATTAGTATGTATCTGACATAATCTGTTTTTTGTTTAAGTACAAGTGTAGGAGTTACATTTACTACAAGGTTTATAACCACGAGTCTAATGATGGTCTTTTCCTTTTTTAAGTTCCCCCTCATAACTCACTTCATATTTGCAAATTTGTTTGAGAGATCCTGCCCTTCCTTCTCCTTATTCACCAGGTATCTTGGTTTGAAAGACATATCTGCTAAGGAAGGCAGGAGCCTCTCTTGAAACGGAAAATGTAAATCCCCTCCCTATAAATCATAGTAATTTTGAAATTAAGGAGCTCTCAGCCAAAGATAGGGGAAAAGGAATAACAGTTTTTTACTAGAAAAATTAAAATAAAAATACAGTAATACAAAAAACAAAACACTGATAGAGCCAGAATAGAACCTGGAACCCCATCAGTCAGGGTGTTGGTAGCAGTCCCATTAAATGATGGCTGCAGTCCTCCTGGAGTGACAGACATGGTTCTGTTGAAGCAGTGGTTCTGTAGAAGGGTGCACTTTTCCTCTGAAGGTCCAGCGGCGATGAAGATGGACCTGGTCTTCTTCTGGGAATCCAGTGGAAAAAGGCTGCTCTGATGTTCCAAATCTCAGTTTTTATCTAGGTAGGAAATGCTTGGCTCCTCCCCCTGGGTGGAGCATCTCCCAATGGGATGATGTAATTTTGTCAGTCATGCAGTGGGACTCAATGGCCCATTAACAGAAGATACTTCCCTGGAGAAAGGATGGGTTGTGGAAAAGATGAAGAACACTGACCCCCCTGGTTTTAACAGCTGGTCCATTAACAGAAGGTATCTCCCCTGGAGATAAGGACCACTGCCCCACCTGGTTTAAACAGATGGTAACAGAATAAATACTTTTGGTTACATCCTGCATTGCAACCTAAGACACCAGGGTGTATTCCCTTGGGGGTTTGGTGCTTTTAAAAAGCCCAAGGTGGAAACATGACTAACTCGTTCTAATTCCATCATATTAATTTGCTTAAATGTATCACCAATAAAGAAAGACGATGTCATCTCATAACGTGAGTGATTTTGAAACAATGAATTTTTTTTTCTACTAAGATTAGTAGTAATGTTTTAGTAAAACCTTCCTGAGACTTTACGACCTTTCCAAAACTGAAATATTTTCATCCCTGATTTAGCAATCGTATTTTTCTGCTGCCTCTTTTCTACTGTTTACAGCTATGAGCTTATTAAAGCATGATATGTTCTTTCTGCACTGCACTTACATAATATATATTATCTTTTTATTCTATTCAATGGTCTACACCCAGGCTGCTCACAGGTATATGTATGTAGGGGTACTGTTTCTTTACCTGATAACTACCTAAGCAGATGCCTTGCTATGAATGTAGTTTCTCTCCAAACAGACAGGAAAATCTTACTCTGTTCCCTATATGTGGCTCTCTTGTTACAACTAAAATAGTATGGTTGAAAAAGAATTTTAAAGAGAGAGAAAGGTTGTTGGGATTGACTCAGTAGAAGAAAACCTTGGCCTATGGCCATCGGAAAACCTTTGTAGTCCTGGTGAGCAAAAGGCTCACTCCCAAAATCCACCTGCTCAGTTATGTAAATTGTTACTAGAAAGTTCTCAGTTCTCTTTGTTACTAGTGGTTACTTTTCACTGCAGAAATTATAATCACTCTTTACCATTGGATCTCTGCCTCAGACCCTGCCTTAACCCTCTCTCTACACCCAAGTGTATAAATATTCCTGCTCTACCCTGGACCATACTTTTTTTCTGGTTCATTCCTAGTACAGTGCACGCCTTCCTGTTTGTTGTTTTCACCTCATAAAGTTCTGTTTCCAAGCAATTGGATCAAAGCTGTCTCTATCCATAAAGTCAGCAGGGAAACCACCGGTCAGATTGTGTGGGCTCAGACTTGGGGGTTTCATCTGGTGCCTGAACAGAGGTTCCTGCTATCCAGAGGACCTGACAGGACTCAGCTCTGTCCTTCAAGAGCTGAGGGTATGCCACAGCCCTTCTCATCAGAGTACCAGCAGTGGGCCAAAGAAAGAAGTATTCTTTGACAGCTAAGGAGACAGAAGGGAGGCTACCCTAGCAACGACCTTTGGGTGAAGGTCGAAGGAGAATTGCAACATCTGCCTCATTTGTTACTTTCGCCTCAACTGGCATTCAAAAATTTACTTTGAAATGGGAGCGCGGATGTCTGTTGTGGGAGTCAGCCTGGCCGATATTCCAGGCCAGGCAACCATCACCAAAGAGGAATTATACCCTAACTCTAAACGTTGGGAGGCATTTGTGATGATCCCAAAAAAAAGTTACTAGGAGTTATGGGATTACTTATGTTAATGCCTCATCCATATTCCTAACCCTCATTCCCCACTGGTTATCCCTACTCCCACTTTTTAGAATGTTCTTCCTTCCTTGTATCCCCATTGACCCTCATTTAGTACAGTGCTCCACCCAGCCTATCCCATTGGACCCTGCCTTCCCTTACTCCACCTTTGCACCATTTTCCCCTGCACCCATTGGACCTTGACCTCAAGTCCACCCCCTATTACCCCATACTTATACCCCAGACTTTCCTTTGTCTGAGTCTTCAACGGACAGAACGGACCTCCCACCTCCCTAACCTGTTCCTTCGGTTATCGTGTTCAGTTCTTGGGCCTTCTCCCACACTTATTTTTCTCATTATTAAAGTACTTTATTTTATTAAGTTGTGGTCGTCATACCTGCTCTTCATTTATTTTCACCACTCCTGCCCTGTTATCAGAAAACCCAAAAGAATTGTTGAGGGCCACCCTCCACCCGACAGTCTGTAGTTGAGAGGGTAATACCTGGATAGTCCCACAGCCAAAGCAAAACATATGGGTGACATTAGCAAATAATACTAAACAACAAATGATGTGCCTCTCAGCTGCCAGCCCTAGTAACCCCTTTTCCACCTGTCTAGTGGGGTTACCTATGGATATGTGGCCAATACGGCTGGATACCATCTGTACTCTGCAAATTTGGGGACATGGTTCTAAAGTCTTAAAACTTAACTTCATAGATGACTGGGACCACTGGACCAGAAATCTACCACACACACCAACTGAGCCCCAAGAACTGGAAGTGCTGGGGTCACTAAAGATAGATTATTGTATTAAATTTTGGCTCTTGAAATTGTGGAGAGATGTTTCGGTAAACTATAAAGTATACTGAAACCAAACTTTATGGTGCAATTACACTGCTCTATCTGTCTGGTGCAGATTGTATCCAGTGCAATTACCCCCAGGCATATTTTTTATTTGCAGAGATAGGGCTTAGACAGCAATACCATCAAAGATGAAGGGTCGTCCATGTTGCTTGGGGTGCCTTACTATGCTAGCACCCAACATCACCATGGCACACACATTGGCCTGAATAAAAAAAATCAAGTCACCATTTTGAAGAAGATTGTAACTATAAAATTACATATTGGACTAAAACCACTGAAATTGTAATGTCCCTATTGCCATGGGTGACCACTGCAAAGGCCCTAAAACAATCAGATGGAATTGGGTGCTAGCTTAGTAAGCAAACCAATGCTACATCGATTGCCCTCAGTGAATTACTAACAGACATCAATGCCGTAAGACATGCTATGTTACAAAATAGAGCTGCAATTGATTTTCTTCTTCTGGCACATGGCCATGGCTGTGAGGATGTCGAAGGCTTATGCTGCATGAATTTATGAGATCAGAGTGAGTCCATCTACCACAGCATAAGTCTTCTGAGGGAGGGAGTTGGAAAATTACAAATTGAACAAGGAAGTATTGGATCAACAACTTATTCAAAGGCTGGAACCTATCTTCTTACATGCTTTCAGTAGTTAAAACTGGACTGTTAATCTTGTTGATACTTATACTAATAGTTGTTTCCTCTTGTATGTTCAAGTTCATGTTCAAAACCTTTGAAAAGACAGTTTATCTTTCTCTTTTACAAAAACAAAAAGGGGAGATGTTTGGGTTTGCTCAGTAGAAGAAAACTTCAGCCTAAGGCCATGGGAAAACCCTTTTAGTCCTGGTGAGCAAAAGGCTCACTCCCAAAATCCCCTTGTTCAGTCATTTAAATTGCTACTAGAAAGTTCTCAGCTCTCTTTGTTACTATTGGTTACTTTTCGCTGCAGAAATTATAATATTCTTAATCACTCTTTCCCATTGGATCTCTCCCTCAGACCCTGCCTTAACCCTCTCCTTACACCCAAGTGTATAAATATCCCTGCTCTACCCTGGACCATGTTTTTTCTGATTTGTCACCAGTATAGTGCACACCTTCCTGTTTGCTGTTTTCACCTCATTAAAGTTCTGTTTCCAAACAATTGGATCAAAGCTGTCTCTCTCCACAAAATCGCCAGAGCAGTTTCCTGAGGAAATCACCAGACTGTCTGGGCTCAGACCAGGAGGTTTCAAAAGGTGTTTTTTGATGCCAGATGTTACAGTACGTTACAGCTGTAAATGTGCATTATCATCAAACCCAAAATAAGAGGAGCAGATTGTGACCTTGCAGAAAGGCCTCTACTGCCTCTAGAACCCAGATCTTCCAAGTAATTTCTGATTATCTTGAAATATAGTGTCTATTAACATAAACAAAAGGCTGAAATAAAACAAAGGCAAAACAAAGGCTGAAATAAAAATGATTAAGCTGCACCAGGAAAGCCTTCTTTGACAACAATGAATTCTAAAAAATAAAATACAATATGAAAACCATTAAAAAGTTGTTCTGCAAAAATAATAGATACAACAATGAAGGTGAGTTTCTGCAAAATAGAATAGATTTGTGGGGTTACAGCTTTGTGGTTTCACTAATCTGCAAGTAGTGCTACCTGAGAAGTTCTGGGTAGTGATGCAAAGACAGCACTAAGAATTGCTGCTGCATGAAATAATGGCTTGAACTGGCTGACAGAGACAGCATGGCAAGGAAAATAGGAATGGTGGCTTCCTCTCTCTGTCATGTCTTTGAGAAAGAGATGATACACAGTCTCTAAGGTTGGAGAAGAACTCCACTGTAATAATAATTTTTGGAACACACATGACCATAGACAAGAGGAAAACTGTGTAGAAAAATATTATAAGCAATAATTGCAGACTGGGGGTTTTTTCAGATTTTTATATTCTCTGTTCTTTCCTTTCTTAAAAAAATTCTTATTACCGTTTCCAAACAATAAACCAAACACTTATTCACCTTCCAAGATGCCAAGGGTTTTTAAATATTTCTGAATGTTCAAATTTATGAATATTGGAACCAAAGCAAGTTGGTTTTCTACAGCTTTTGAAAATGTCACTAAATTCCCTATGGTATAAATTTATCCCTGATAGAAATAACTGAAATAGAAATGGAAAACAAGTGGATTTTCTTTCACAGTGTAAGAATCTAGGTGGGGAAATCAGAATGCCTGGCCTTTAGGTGAAGATACAGGCATAGGAGGAACCTCAGAAACAAGGTGGGGGGAAGGCAGTCAATGTCATGCAATAATATCACAATGTGGCAAATACAGAAAATACCACTTAGGTCATGCCAGAAATCAAGCAATACAGCATATTAGCAATACAGAAACCTTAGTATCAAAACAAATTAAAGAACTGACCATATTGTCAGTGGCATATATATATAAAAACACAAGCTTTACATGAAAATCACAAGCCTAAAGGAAAGGCAGACAGTATTGAGTCTGTGTTACTGTGTTAGGAAGGATCAAAGCACTGCCTGAGACAGACTAAGAGAGATTTGGGGAAACCTCAGGAGCAGGAACACAAATGTATTAAAAGTCTTCAACATTCAATATAAGAGAAACAAACCTACTAATCCAAACTTCAGGGGTATTAAAATACATGAAACAAGGTCCGCCTCAGAGTCCTAAAGCACTATATGACCAATGTACCTCAGGAGAACCCAGTAAGTGCATCCTTGAGGGCACCCAGCAAAAGTGAGACCTCTGCAGAAAAACTGACCAGGTTCTTTTTTGCAGTGGAAGTGTTTTCTTTTCATGGTGGGAAAAAATGAGGATATTTCCAAGTAAAACAATTTTCTGCAGTGGAACAAAATATTTTTTTAAATGATGTTTTCTAGTGTGTCTTCACATTTCAGGAAAAAGAATTTGGGTTTATGATAACTCTAGGATGATCTCAGTAGCTGAAAGCAGTCATAGAACAAACAAAATACTATGAATTACAATTAGAAAGCATAGGAAACAAGACAGAAATCATTGTACTGCTGCACAACTTTGAGGCTCATCACTGCCTCAAGTAGAGTGGGCATATATAGAAAATAAATCAGGGAAGAAAAACAAGGGCAGAGACCCAGGATAGCCGCCATGTAAAACACCCAACCGGGTAGGCTGGGAATCCTCAACTGTGCAGTCAAGACTGTTTGGGGAGAAATATGATTCAGGCCCTCAGATGAAGAGAGGAAAAAAAGAATAGCATGGATAAGTGAGATACTAAATTCAACCAAGAGAAATAAACCAGAGCACAAAGAGAAAAACACAACTGGTTTCTGTCAAGGGAAGAAATGGTAGCTGCCATGCAAAGCTGGACTTGAAACCAACAAGAGGAGATGGCATTTCACAGAATAGGTGGCAGATGGATGACTCCTTGCTGCAGGGTGTTGAGGATGCCATCTCGGTACAACAAATGAGGACAGAGAAAGTACTAGAAGAGAGAGATACTAGGAGTTAATGAATAGATAAAGAAAAATAGGTTAAGAAAGTTCATTATATTGAAAATTGAGAGACTTGAAAAATCTTATGGAAAATATCATTGATGCCAGCCGCATGCGCATCCACTTTTATGTTGGAGACAAAAAACTGAGCAAGACAGGCTCTTGTCTTGCCATGAACAAGGCTCTTGTCTTGATATGTACTACAGCATAGCTATGAATTTTAATATTAAAAAAATCAAAAGACTTTGATTATGGGTCTAAAAAAAAGAACTGGCTAATCAGAAAGATTAATTTAGACAGTAGAATAGATGGAAAATCTTTCCAAAAAGATACAGTTGTTCCTAATACTCATCAGAGGTACTTGGACTGGTCAATTGGGAAAAGCATGCAAGAAGACAAAAAACCCCAAAAACCCAGCTAATTTTAACAAACTTAGCTGTTGTGTTTTAATGACAGTCAGAAGAAATATATTTTCATTTTTCCATAATTTTTGATTACGTAAAAAGTACTTTTTATTTCACCATTTCTAAGTTTTCATTGAAGTGTATTTTGCATATTGTACATTTAAAATATGTTAAACCATACCAAAACCTCTTTTTTTACTAAACTTATTTTGACCTAAATCAGGAATTATTGCATGGTTTAAGTGAAAATTTGGTGACCCATGAAATAAAACTCATCCTTCAAAGCAAAATACATTAGATAAGCTTTGATGCCTGCATCACAAAACAGAAACTTCTGTGCCATCTCATCTTCCTTTACCAGTTCTTTGTGCTATAGTCTACAACAAAAATTAAATTCCCTGGATTATCTGAGTGAGTTTTCATCTCGATATAAGAATTTTTTATGGGAAGAACAATATTTCATTGGAACAATCTCACCAGGAACATAATAATTGCTCCTAAGTGCGGGTACTTGATGAAATAGCCCAGTTCCAGAAGAACCTGTGAGCATTTGTAGCATGTCCTGTGCATATTCTAGAGAGACAAAATTTTTTTAAAAGGGACTCTCTGTAACCTGCATAGAGTCTTACCGATGTCAGTTATTTTAGTTTGGCAACAATGTAATTAGATAATATTATAATGAAAGAATGATATATGGCTACTTACTCTTGCCATACTTATCACATCAGAATTTATTTATTTATTTATTTATTTATGGTAAGCAATAATTTGCCGCAGTTGTGTAAATAATTCTGCTTTAATGAAAAAACACATCTGGTCAGGCTTATATGATAAAACATCCACCTACAAGTCTTCCACTTGATTTCTGTGATTTTTGTATGAACAGATCATGGTAGAGAACAGCATATTGAAACAGTTGCAGTCAAGGCACAGAGGCAAATTCTGATAAAAAGCAGAAACTCTCATTGCTAAATACATCCTTGTGTTCCATAGTAGGCTAAAACTTGTACTTTGTTTGTCTGTGTTTGCTTGCTATGCAACACTCCCACTGTTATCATTCAACCAGAAGCCAGTGGGAGTTGCATGTGTCACACACAGCAGAAGACAGCATTATGCTTGCCTTTATAACCTACAGATGGTCACTTGCAGGGCAGTAATATTCTGCCATATCTCTCTAGGGTAGTGGGGTGGGTAGTGTAGCTAATGTCCTGCCATGGTGTGCCTGCACAAGACAAAACGCCATATCAAAAGAATGACTGCATGTTATTCTAGATATAAGGAACAAGTCTGTTCATAATGAGAATTGTAAACCATTAGAAAAGGTTGTCCAGGTAGGTGGTGGATGGGAACATCTAACATCAGATTAGACAGGGCTCTGAGGAATCTTATCTTGTCTAAGCTGTCCCTGTTTATTGAAGGTGGGTTTGACTAGGTAACCTTTAAGGATTTTTTCCAATCCAAACCTTTCTGAGGTTTTGATTCTATGTTGGTGTTACTGCAAGAAAAAGCTAGAGTGAAGGAGTCTGTTGTGACATGACTTAGAGGCTGTGGCTTGATGGTGTAACAAACTGTTTGGCATATATAGTAGCAGATAAAAGCAATGAGATGCCCTCCCCCACACACCTCTATCCTGTCCTAAAATTAACTAGCATTTTGTCATGGGAGTTTGACTAGTATGCCATTTCTCTCCCAGTTAAAAATACTTACCAAATGGTTGATATCTAGCCATGGACAGTTCATTATTAGGGATTCTTTGCTAATACTTTCATTCAGACTAAATAATTATTTTCCCTATCCCCTCTTGCTTCCATGGTGTGTTTACCTGTATGCTTCTAGCTTTTGCCTTACTAAAACAAACAGGCTGCCTGCTTTGGTAATATTTTACCTTACTGCATCCTGCAGGCAGGTGTGTAAATTCAAATTGTGAGTTAGGTCTGGTACATGAAACAGCCAAACCAAAGCATCTTTGACCCTAATTTAGGATAATTTGCTTTACTTCACAGCAAGACCCTTCTCTTTTTATCGAATTCTCACCCCTGTCTCCTCTAGTTTGACTAATAATTTCTATGTGACTTCGTATCAGAATCTTGCTAAAATTCAGAGTGAGGTTGCTGTACTGCGAAAAATCTTTCATTTCCTTATGAAAGATGAATGTTGACACAGTCTGTCTTTGATAACCCTTATGTATTTTATGTTATTTTATGTATCTTTAACCTTTATTCTTCTCAGTAGATCATAATGCTTTGCATATTATTCAGATCAGGCTAAAAGAATAGCAGTTATTTGAATATCTTTTCTTAATATTCTTCCTCTCCTATAATACAGCCAGGAACATTGCCATTTTGCAATCAAATACTGTTGCACTCTTCTCAGTAGGTTCTTGTAAACACTTTTTTCTGTGCCTGTGATTCAAGCATGAGCCTTTTTAAAATCCAAAACTCTCAAATGCATCACCTTTACGTTTTGGTTCTCTAAGCTAAGATAAAATCCAATGCCGTACCCTCATCTACATTTACCAGCCTACTTTGTCATCACGAGACTGCTGCATTTCCTGAAAACTGGTACAAAATATATATTTGATCTTGGGACCGTATGTACACTCTTTTTAACATGTACCCCACCATCCTTGTAGCTACACTCCTCCGTATTGTTAGCTATTTTTTTTTCAGAGGTCAATAAAACCTTTGCTATTTGTTGTCATCTCCTTCTCAGCATCAAAATCAACTTCCTATTGGGCAAGGATCACTTTTCTTCTGCATGTCTTGTTCTGAAAAAAAGGGTTCATTTGTTGGCCAGTTGAATTCTGTCATCTGGGTCCTTAGTTACTTTGTTTTGATCTTGAGATGATTTTTCTTCCTCCTACAGGACCTTTCCAGTTCCTGGAAGCTGAATCCAGCATCCCAGATACGCAGAGATTTCATCACCAGCATAAAGGAGGCAGGTTAGTTAGTATGACTAGCAAGAATGACGAGAAAAGTTAGAGAAGGGAAATGTGGTAAAATGTTGAAAGCCAGGAAGCTGAAATATTTGTTTCTAAAAGATGATCATAATGATGGAGTTCCTTTGTCTGTAAAACTGGCTGGTTATAGGCTGTTGCCCTCTGAATATAAATAATAGGTGTTTTATTACTTCTTATAAAACAAGGAGATCATGTTACCTTAAATCCTTTCTTAAACTGATAACTTTTTCACAAATATATAATATTGCTAAATGTTCCCTTCTGGAAGGAATAAACGTTTATTATCAGTAGACTTCTTCAATGGAGCATATCAATCCACAAACAAAATATTATTACCAGTAATATTTGTGTTTGCTATACAAATATATAGCATATTATCATTTCAGCAGATTATAATTTCAGAGGAAAAGCTGTAGGCCTGTTAGCAATAAATTTGTCAATAACAGTATGCAAAAAGATATTTCAATGTATTTCATTCCAGAATTACTTTTAGTATATTCATTTTTTTCCTAATTGTTGTATATAGCTATTTACTTTGACAGGCTTTTCTTTTCTTTTAAAGCCTTTTAAAGCCTTCTAAAGCCTTCCTGAAAAAAAAGTAAGTTTGTAGTGCCTTACACATTTCTCATTAACTTTGGCCTATTTTTCTTTCAACTATTTTATTCCAATTATTTGCCATCTAAATTTTCAGATTAGTTCACCTAGAAAAGGTAGTTCAGAAAAGGTGATGCAACCATCAGCTGCCTTGCGGCAGGAAACTTCCCTAGTACTCAGTCAGCCTAAATTTAGATTAGATTCGGTGCAGGTTTATCTCCCTTAATCACTAATGGGTATAGATAGTCCAGCTCAATTTCAGTGTGATAGTAAATATCTCCTAAGGAGAAACCAGGGTAGCGAGACAAAAACAGCTACTGCTATTCAGCATTAAGGGTCTGAATGGAAAATTGTACCAGATTTGATTTATAGAGGTTTTTTTCTCTACATATTGTTGTCAACCCTGTCAACAAGTATCAACCCTGGAACGAGTATCAAGTTTATTTAGCCTAACCTGACAAATATGAAGCAAATTGCAAATTACACAGTGAACTTCTATATGAAAAAAGAAAAAAAAAAAAAAAGAATTATGAACAGTGGTGAAGATTTAGTTCTTCAACCCATGAGATTTTCAAAATACTTCTTCCCCACCAGAAAAAGAAATAGGTGACTGGATCAGAAATACTGTGGCAGAAGGAGCAGACAACATTAAATTTGGTCCTAAAACATTTTTAGGCTGTGCAAAAGACATATCTACTTGAATTGAGCATCTAAAAGATGTGCTGAGGAGTAGCCTTTAGGACATCTATAAACCAATGTCTACAAAAAGTAATGGTCTTAATAACCCTAGCTGAAATGTGAGATAGATCTGTTCTATAGCTGAGAAATGGCCCCAGAGAGTTACTTGCTAAGGAGAATATGATAAAAGATTAAGAAACACGTTCTATGGAAATAGTTATAAATGCTTCATTTATTAAAGAAATAGATAACTTGCACTGTTTCGTAACAGATTTGTGGCCAGCTCAGAGGCATTTCAGTAAAGATGGCTTCAGTGGGAAAAATGGATTACTGACTTGGATTTCCTTCACGTGATATGCATCCTCACAAATAGGCTTTTACACAAATCTGTTATGAGGGCCATAGCACAGGGCTGGAAATAGAAAGAATTTCTGAAATTAAAAAATATCAGTAATGTTTTGGTTTTTTATAAAACCTTTCTGAGCTGCCATGTCCAATGGAGAGTTTGTAGCACAAGGCAGGATCGTAACACTGTGCATCTCCACTACAGAGTTCACCTGAATGACTGACTTTGGCAATACTGGCTCAGGTGCAAGTGCCTGCACTGCTAGATCACAGTGATGTTTGCTTCATGTAGTGGAGGAGAGCAACAGAACACAACATTTCAGAACACAACATATGAGTATGGGCACGCATGTGCAAGTGTGGCCAGTCACAGGGAGCCATTCTCTGAGCACCACACTATCTTGGCACAGATGATGAAACATCTGGGAAAGCACTGCTGGAGAACATGACTGTTTATTCCAAGTACATAGATGGCAATAGTCTGCCAGTAAAATACCATGAGTTTTTTGTTTCTGTGTTGTTGGTTCTGTTCCAAATTCTAACAGGCTTGGAGAGCATACTAGGACACAGACTTGTTCTAAATCTCATCATTGGTGTTAACCCTATGTCAGCAACAGTTGCAAGGCCTGCGATATAGCTGTGAATACTGTATCCTCTTCCTGATACCATGGGAGAAAGAGGCAAAAGTGCCATGCAGCACAAAAGGCAATTATATCTATATTGCTGCATTCAGGGAAGATTGATTCAAATAGTTCAGTAACCATTAGATTAAAGATGAGTTATTTAGTTATACTTTCTACATCAATTTAGAATATTGATATGTAATACAGCTCATATACATAGTTTATAGTCCAATAACTAGTCAAATCTCAATGTCTTCCAGAATTAACATAATCACAAAATCACCAGGTTTGAAAGATTACCCAAAACCAGGAGTATGAGGAGACACAGAGCACTAAACATAACTTCTTCTCTGCAGTTTTGCTGAAGTTGTACCGTCAGCCACTTAGTCACGACATGAAAATCCAAACAGTTCTTAATTCAAAGTGGTTCCTCATACAGGTTCTCACGAACCTGTAATGAAGTAACAAAAAAAACCAAAACAAAACCAACCAAACAACCAACCAAATAATTAAATTAAAGTAATTGTTTTTTTCACAAAATATAATCTAAAGTAATTTCTTTTTTTAATATGGCCTATGCCATATTTTATCGGCAGTTTCTAATTGGCTTTTGTGTCTTTTATGAATGTCAGTGATAAAGGCTGGGAGGCATGACTAATGTCCTACAGATACATGTTTAAAGGGTATAGTTTTCTTTCACAACTGAGTACTCAATTTAACTTTAACCTGAATGAGCCACTCAGGATAAGTAATATTCGCAGGCACAGTTTTCCTCTGAATAGGCTTTTTTAAAATTGTAATTCCAGAAATTTCTAGCTAAAGGTGCCATTTCCAATATCTTATGAGACTTGTGGCTTGTCCCAGTTGGCAGCTCAGGTTCTGCACCAGAATTTTCATCTGAGCTTTGACTTCATTCTCAAAAGATGATGATTTAGTCTAGCATCAAGAGCTTCAGAGCACAAAAGGGTGTTATCAATCCCTTTCAGAACTCATATTTGTAGTACAAAAGTTATAAGATAAAGTTAATAAATAGCTTTTCTATAATTTAAATTTTAAATGTCACTTAAAATTCTTGCTTTCCGTTCCAATCCGTACATCAAATTTACCATTACAGATAAATTTACAGTCATCTCAGAATCCCAAATCCTCTTCTGAAATAAATCAATTATGCATTTTTGGCATTCAGTTCATCTGTTACTTATTTATATTTGGCATCAGAAAATGTTCTGAGAAAATCCTTTGTGCTGATTCTGCCCACAGTTCTCATCAGACATCTGCAGTGGCCCCATTTTTTATTTTAAAGTAATTTGTTATTATTACTTTGTTTCCTGAAGATCACTTCTGCTGTCTGCTTCTTGGCCACCTATCCTCACTTAGACTCAAGTCATAATAATGTTCTCTATTGCAAAAAATTGGAGTACTTAGGGAAAAATCAGTACTGAAAAACTCCTGCACTATTTATTCTATCCTAGTGTGAGAGATTCATTGTGAAAGCATACAGTGCCAGTTTTAACTTGCTGTATGTCAGCTCAAGAAGTTCACAGTAGATCATGAATTCAATACAACCATCCATATCTGATGCCTGTTAATAACTTCTCAGCCTCATTTAACACCATTTGCAAGCTGAAGTGTTAAAGTCACAGCTGATGCTGTTGGAAAGGGTTATCTTGATACAGGCATCCAGAAAATCCCATTGCAATAGGTGACATGCACTCCATACACCAGGAAGGAGTGTTTATCTATTGACTTTCAGGTTACCAAGACATTAACTGTACACTCCATACAAGAATGCTACTTTGAAAATATTCCACCTTTGAAAAAGTATCATTATTTTCTCACAGGTCCACAAGGTGTCTGTTTCTGAGAAGAACAGCTATGAAATAGGAAGACTGTAAGGAGTGATGGTCAAGAGAGGAAACACAGAACCAATGTCATCTTGTCTTGTAGGATACTAAATGAGAAAGTACAGGTATTTTCATCATTATTATCTCATTATGAAGATCATGTCTAAGCCCTTAACTTGTAGGATTTCTCTACTTCCCTATTCAGCTCCAATTTTGAAAGGCATGGGCAAGACTTCATACCTTTACATAAATGTATCAAGTGTGGTCAAATTTTAAGGACACTGAAGAACTGGAGAAGTATTAAATTTTCTTTCATAAATTTCTTGATAGTGAATGAGCACAAACTTTGTGGGAAAAAGTGTGTTAGACCTTCCATTATATGGGCAGTTTGTATGGTTTTGTCATCGTTCTCCAAACAGTTACAGCTTCAGGAGGAAAGGATATAGATGTTACATTTGACCGTGAATAAATGCACCAATAAAAAATGCACCATTTAAAGCATCTTTGTTGTACAGGGATATGGTTGTATACATAAAAATACAGCTTGTCTGTAAATACATGTTTACTGTCAATACACACTCAGAGCCTGATATATAATTACATATAATATATACATGCATTAAAAAAAATCAGAGTGTAATTACTCCTTGTACTTGAAGGCCAGTTGGTAGTTAAACATTTCCACAGAATGTAGTAGATTATTGGTAAAACAGAATATTTTATTTTGAGTCAAAATTACTAGCGATCCATAGCCTGTTTTGGCTTTCCACTCTATTTGAGAGCAGCACACAAAATTCTTAACGGTGATTTATCTCTACGGAAATTCACTCCTCCTCTACGACTTGTCCAAAAAACAAGGAAGAAGAGAAGTTCCTTTTTTTCTCTATAGAGTGAACCTTGTTGACTGTACATAAAGAAGACTTCTAAGTTTCTTAAAGTTTGTGTATTGTATTTTTAATTGGTGGAAGCATGCTTAAAGCCCTCATTAGATATCCTTCTATACAAGCCATTGAAATGGAGACATCCTCGTTATTTACCTGGTTCACAGTGAAGAATACAAATCTTCCATACTTCCGTTTATCTGCTGCAAGACTCTCGTTATATATACAACATGAATTCTAATTCTAATGCCTAGTTCAACAAGATTCATAGTGTATACTTAACTTGTCCCCACTTCTTACATGTCTAATCAACCTAAGGCTTGATTTTTTTCCAAAAATTATTCACCTACCTTATCCTTTCACATTTTAAAGTGGACCTATTACTTTATGCATTAAATTGAAAGAGTAATTTTTAGCACATTGTGTGAAGATTTAATTGTGCAACTCTCATTAAAGTTAATAGGAATTGTGTTGTTAAATCACGCCGTGCAGAACATTCCATATTCCCTTAAGTGCCCTTTTGTTGCTGGACTGAGAAGGCGCCTGCATTGCCAGAGACATGTATATCTATTTCAGAGAGAATCTCTCTAACTGGCTTAATTTCATTTTCAGGTCTGAGTTCAAAGTCCTTGAATAACTGGTCTCATATGTGTAATCAAATTAAACCAGACTTTTGAGTTCAGGAGAAGAATTATTTAATCAAATGGCCAGATCTGGTATTTGGCCCAAGAGAAAGGGTACCTGTATCAATTTGCAAACATGGGCCCTTCATTTGTGCTAATACTCATCTCTGGCAAACCTACTGAGTAAATTTCAAATGGCTAGAGCAGATTATTTGGGTTAACATCTTCCAAGGTTGACTTAATTGTTTCGTAGTCTTTTTGCTAGGGCTTTTATTTTTGTATTTTTACTTACTTAATAGATTTCAACACAAACTTGGCCCTTAGAACACTGTTTCGTTCAATGAAGAATGAGATTAAATGTTAGCTTTACATATGTCACTCTTGCAGGAAAAGATATTTGATGATGATTTCAAATTAATGCTAACTAATGCTAATCTCCTTCACTGTAGGGAAAAAAAAACTTTAAAGAAACCTACTTTGATCATAGTTTTCATTTCAGCTACACTAAATATGACTTTCACCTATCGATTAAGAGGAATCACCTGAAATTTAGGCAAACAGATAGATTCAGCTGAGGCACCTTCACTTCCTTGGTTCTGAATATTAGCTATAAGGTCTTACTGTAAAAAGCTGCTATAACCCTGAATAAAATGCAATGCCTAGAATAATAATTAAATACATAATATCAGGAAGGTTATAATGGTTGTGACTGTACAGTTTTAGCCCAAAGCTGTCCTACTGAGGATACCATTTCCACTAGATCAACAAGATTGTTGAAACAAGAGCATGTTTTGCTTTTTGGTGGATCCTCTGGTAATTTCTCATAAGCAATTCCAGCCTAAGCACCTAAGGAATTCTTTTGAGACTGACAGAAAGCATGAGGAAGAAGTAGGGAAAAATGCTCTGCTTTGTAGCAGAAAACACGAATGTCAATTAGGCCTCAAAGAAGTGGTCTGCAAGGGAACTTTTAGACATATCCAGGACACAGGGACCTCATCTGAGCATGAGAATTCTGCCACAGGTACTTTGTTGTGTGCACATACTCATTAATAATATAAGGAGATTATGGATAAGCCCTTGTTATACATAATTTTCCCTCGATTTTTTGGTGTCAACTATCTCAAATATATTCCTGCTATTGAGATATCCCTGCTCAGTTTAAGGCTGCTCTCTTTCCCAGCCCAAGACACCAGTATAAAGCTCCCTCCAAAGGATGGCAATTTGCCACCTCCCCTGCTGCACCATAAAACATATAGAAGTGTAAATAAGAAAGTCTTATAATTGCCAAAAGACAATTATTCAGTAAGAAAAAGGCATTCTGTGTCGAGCCTAGAGGCATGAAAGCTAGGGATGGACATGGTTTCTTGTATTGATTAGGTAATCTTGGAAAACTGCTCAAGATGCACATTTTCGCAAGATTAAAGGACCTATTGAAAGGCTCCATCTCTTGCAAGTTTGTTTCCTTCCATTTCCTTTTCACAGTACTCACTATCAAACTTGCTATATTCCCTCTATTTTCCCTCCTATCACATCTGATGAGGCTCCCTGTGCAATGTCTGCCTTCTCCTGCTTCCTCATCCCTTCTTTTCCCTCCCATGCTTTATATACCTTCTTGCTGGCATGTGGATAAAAAGCACCATCTTAGGGTTAATGAAGACATGCTGACAGCTTCTACCAAATACAGTGAAAAGGGACAGAGCTTCCTCTGTCCTGCTGTAGTGGCAGGAGCCTCTCACCTCTGCAAGCTGTTTACCTTGTTACAGGACTCATAGGTGTCTGCTGTCCCTGAGACAGTTCCCTGCCCACCATCATACTTCCTTGCAAGACTCCAGCAATTCAAAACATAAAGTCCNAAAAAAAAAAGAAAAAAGATAAAATTATAATGTTGCAACAACTTTTGGGAATAAAACAATCAAGAATATATTTTAGACTGGAAAGTACAAGACAGTTTGATGTTTTTCAGGTTGTGTTTTGAAAGCAGTCTTCTGACACAAGTTGTACAGAATATGTTTTTAAGATATAGCCTGATAACATTTCTAAATAGTAAGTTCTGCACATCGTGGCAGAAGATAGAGACTGATATCTCAGGATATTCCCTCCAGCTTCATAATCTTCTGACATTTGCCCTGGGATTTAACATGCTTTTAAACAGTGTCATAAAGCACAATTAAAACACAGCTGAAGAGAAGGATTATTCTCTCACAAAATTAAATAATAAAATCATAATTACCAGGAGCAGATATACTCAAAACCGATGAACCCATGGATCCAGAGCTTCAGCTGGGGATGAGGTAGACACTGCATTTCCTACTAGGAAGACAAAGATCCAGCAGAATGTCCTTTTCAAAGAATATTTTGTAGTATTGTGTAAAACTTTAATTTTCTCTTGGATTAGACTAGTTTTCGGCTTTGTCGCGTGCACCTTGTAAGTGGCAGGGGTATCAGCTGCCACTAACTGCCAACTGCTATCAAAGCCACAACTGAGTTCAGACATCTATCTTTATCCTTCTTGAATTGCATGGGCTCATACACCTGTCCTGAGGTCAGAGGAGAGATGAAACCAGAAATAGCCAGGGAGAAATCAAAAAGATTGAAAAGAAAGTCATAAGAATGACATATCCAAGTATGGTTGGATATCTTAATGACAAGAAACTGAAATTAATTTCAATACTAAGATTCCCTCTGCCAGAATTCTCTGTGCCAGAATTAATGGGTTTCTCTAGCTTTCACATTCCCCTGTATTGCACCCAGGATGACTTTTAAGAGTCCTGCTATCTTTAAGACCTCCAATACTGTTTTTATTTTTTCATTTATAAAACAATCTCCCACGCACTTCTTTATATTTTTGTGCCCCTGAATAAAGACTTGAACAGCTCTGGAAACAAAATCACTCATAAAGCTTTCTACAAGCCATTTAATCAGTTTTTCTGTAGTTTATGATATATGCAAAATCAATTAAAACAGTCTCTGATTCATGACTCATTGTTGTCCTCTGTTGTAAATCAACCATTGCAAAGTTTATAGCTTCCTTCTCATCTTATTTAAATTCAAGGTCCAGCTGGGGGGAATAGCAAACATTTTGCTGAAGTTTGTGCTTTCCCCAGTTTTCAAGATCTGTGGAATAGTACGTGTTCACTTTTGAAATGGAAATACCAGTTGAAACCTTGAGATTGCTGAAAAAACCTTAGCATAACTCCGTAGGTGGCATTTTTCCTTCTGCACTGATAAAAGTGAGTGCCCCATCATTGTGCTTCTGAAGATAAGAGAACAGGTAGTGAAGTACTGGAGCTAGTCTTCGAGATGAAGAACTGAGATGAAAAGCTACTTACAGAGTTTAAAATGACCATATTGTAACTAAGAAGGGAGGACTTGTAGGAAGGACAAAACCTAGTTTATTTAGCTCAAGTACCAAAAGAAATACAGGCTGAAGATCACCAAATCATGGCATCACCAAACTGCTGTGGTACACGAGTGACTGATGCCCATGCTGTCCTGGCTTTGTTGTTCATCAGATCCAAGCTTCTTAGATCAAATAATCTGAGATTAGGCATTTTCCAAACATGGAATAAATCTACCTTTTTATAAGATGAGGAAGAGCTTGCAGTCCATATGACTATATCTCATTCATGTAAATGCAAATCATCTTTACAAACTGTCTTGTTTGCTTTTCCCTGTGCCCTACTCCTTTATGCTACTGTATATTTTTCTTCAGTTGTATTTCAGTACCTCATGAATTGATTCATTTGTATCTCATACCTGCTCACTGTACTCATGTCTGAGATATGACATTCAACACTTGCAATCTAAACCACAAAATTTAACTTTCGGGTGCGGTGTTCATTTTGTCCCTCACTTTGGTGGGATTTTTAAAGAAACTGTATCCTAGTTAAACACTTGTAAAAATCTCTAATATAACCTAATTTTCACATCAAAATATAAATAAGAATAAACAGAAAACTCCCAGGAGAGAGCAAGCGAGCACACAGCATTCATAAGTTTTCTTGAGCTTTCAAGTGGGACAGGATTATATTTACATTTTTTCTCTTCTAAGCTTTTCTAACTTCAAAAGGGTGCCAATTGAGATACTTACAGCCTTCTATCACTATGAATATTTTTTCTGACAATGCAGGATAATCAGTCTATAAAGACAAATAAACTAGTAGAAGTATTTGCAAAGGAATTTTATTTACTAAGAACCTTATGCTACAGGAAGAACTGGGCTAGTGGACCAAGGAAAATATCTGAAAATGCAGTATTCAGAGGTGTGTCATATATACAGAGAGCAGACTTGTGGGTCTTCTCCCATTGTTCCTGCTCTTAGATTAAATAAAGTTTTAGACTGTATTGAGCGGATGTTTAGTTTATGCTTTCTGAATTCTCCAAATGAAATCTGCTCCTCTTGCCTCAATATTTCCAAAATCCACACTGGAAGTGGCATTTATTTGGCAACATATGGTTATCTGATAAGAATGAAGATTCAGGAGAGGAGGAAAGCAGGGGTATTTCACAAGGAATTCATGGGGAGAAAAGGGAATACAGGCCAATAAACACCAAAAATTACATATATCATTATTGTCCTGGGGCGACTTGATGATGCTGAATTGTATCCCCATTCGTGTGTTTAGCCCAGAAATAAGTTCTGCACTTTTAAAACTTTAAATCTGAGAGTAAAGCAGAGGAGAAGGAAAAGCAGTGGAATTTTTTTGTGGTTGTATTCAAAAACACAGAGATAAGAGCTTCAGCTCCCTCTCTCACGGACAGTGTTTTCTGCAGCACAGACAGTGAGAGAGAGAGAGAGACAAGGAGTTTTTTCCTTTGCTTTTTTACCGGTTTTCCCTGTTAGCTCTGGCAAGGAAACTTTTCCCAAGACTCTGTCCTTTTTTCCTGGAACTATTCAAACCTGTTCTGGACCAAAAACCCAGAAAAACACTGGGAGTTCAAGCCTCTGGCCCACTGGGGCCCAGGACATGGCATTTTCCAGCTCAGGAGGGACTGACAAGAGACTGAGTGAGCCAAGCTACCCTGCCACGTCAAGGACTCTCTCTCTCTCTGAATTTGCCATCTCTTCAGAACAAGGAGATGTTCCATTGTTTAATATTATTTGCTTGCTCATGTTTGTGAATAGTTTGCTTTTTAAATAAACAGGTTTTTTCCACTTTTATCAAAGAAGGTTTACCTCCCAAACTGGTTGGGGGAGAGATCGCTTGAATTTGCTTTCCAGAGAAGACTACTTCAGAAGTTTCCTCCTCAAATTTGCCCCAAACCAGGACACTTATGCAATTAGAGGATACATTCTGTTACAAAACAAATTACAAATCACTGCACAGACATATTGGCATACCACAATGCTCAAGCACTTACTTCCAAAATTTTAATGAAATCCTTTTTATTTTAAAACCTTTTAAACCAGATTTTAAAATAATTTACTCACATATGTACACACATGCCCATACGCCTTGCCAAACACTTCTTAAAATACTATTTTGGTTACACAGCCAAACATTGAAGACTTGTGAGACACATTAAATACGGCTCCAAGCAGCCCAATTTTCCCTCCCATGGGACTACACTACACCACAGATAAATCACAGCAGTTTCTAGGGATAAAGTTCTGCTATGTATACCAACGGTAGATGAAATTCCTATGGAGATCTTTCCAGCCATAAGGCTTGGGAGCATTTTTAATCAATTTGGTACAGAAGGAGAATTATGAGAGGGAAGGTGAAGGTGAAATATTCCAGTAATGCTGGAATAATTTCTGGAATCAGTTTCAGTAAAGGTATTATGGGTGCCATGGAGTGGCTGTCATCAATTAGCAACAATAATTAAGGGTTAGCTTGTTGTAGGTTAGGGTCATAAAAAATCACAACAATTTTCCTGTTATTTCTGGAAACTGAAGGGAAAAGTTATTTATGAAACTGTAAAACTTAACGAATAATTTTAGATCACTCAGAATTAGATGGCACCTCTATGGTACACAAAGGTATAGGCTCATCTCATGAAACTGGGAGGCATCACAAACTGTGTCTCTTCCCTATTCCTATTTCTCTATTCCTGTATTCTCTATTCCTACAGTGTGTACAAACTCAGTCACTCTAGAGGAGGCAGATTTCTACTACGTTGGTAGTAGATGGAAGTAGTAGCCTGAAGTCTCACCCAGTGCAGAAGAAGGACTGTCTTTTGAGGGGCACAGAGCTTTGGGGAACAAGTTCAAATTAAGAACTTGCCTGTTTATCCTGTCTGAGGGCACCTTGCAGATTCAGCTAGAGGAAACCAGCATGCAGATGCTTCACCTCTGCACTGAGATCTTCATCCTCCATGTTAAAAAGCAGCCTTGGGTAACAATACTTGCCCTTTTAAGGACACAGCAAGGGACCAAATGCCGCTCATTGCTCTGCTCTTTAAATCCTGACACTGAGAGCATGCTAAGAGACATGGGCTTTCCCCAGGTACATTTACCTGTTTCTAAAATCTTTTTCAGGAAAATACTCATCCCAGACTCATCTTGGTCCCACAAACTGTGTCTTTTTAAGTTCAGGGCCATGATCATTTCTGAAATCACAGCACTGCTTCTGAAAACAAAACTGGTTATAGACTCAGACTCCAAGATGTTTATTTTTTGCCTTGTTGATTCAGCTACTATACAGGCAATAACCCTAGTTCATTACAAGCCTTATCATTATTAGTTCAAAGCTTTCTTATTCAGGCTCTGCATGGCCTTCAGGCTCTTCAGAAAGGACTTTGTGATGGTTGCTACTTCTCAGATGAAGTGGTGCCCCTTCCCTTTTGTGAAGGACTTCACACAACCAGACCTCAAGCAGGTCTTCATACCATTTGATGTATTTTGATGTTTCTGAGTCTAGTGGCCAAGTATGCACACACCTCAGTCCTCGGGCAGTTTGTTGCAGGCATTCTGGATTTGGTTTGTCGTATATTATGTCCCCAAGACCTCCTAAACATGCTCGATACACCTCTGCAAAAGCCTGATGAGGTTTCATCCCACTGTGTATTAGATCTTACCTAATCATGCCAGGGGTGGGCATATGCTGCAAAGCGTGCACATTCAGAGGGATATCCCATGCCAGGACTGGTGATAGACATCTGTCTCCTGGACACTTCTGATTTTCAATACATGCAAGAGAAGTCTCTTTTTACTTCTGAAACTGAAGTTGTTTTCCATGTCTGTTGTCAAATGTGCTTCATACTTCTGTTTCACATGGACAGCCTCATGCTCCCTGATTTCCCAAGGAGGCCAGCTACAGTATTAATGTGCTGGAAAAACCCAATGTCTGTGAAGCATGTATGAGTCATTCCTCCTCTACATTGATGGCTGCAGTTGAAGCAATGGTGGCCAAAACCATCCCAACACCTTACACTGAAAACTAAAGTAGAATAATTTTTCTACTTTGTTGGGAAGCAGTTCATCTTTAGGACTGGTGTATGCAATATCAAACCCAACTATTAGCAGTATATCATTCTCTGAGGTTTAGAACACGGTGTTGTATCACCAGCTGAGTCTTTTCAGGCAGAAGGCAAAAGATAAGAGGTGTTCTCATATACCAGGCTAAAAACAGATGAGATCCTCTTCATCTCCTAAGCTAACAAGAAAAGATACTCCCTTGTTATCTGTCTGGGACATTTTCCCCCTGATACTGCAAATGCAAAAACACCCCGGTCATGTGGTATAAGGATGCATCTATAGTGTGAACAGCAGTGTGAACAATACTTCTAAAAAATTCCTATTTAGTTACCTACCTAAAACTGCTTTTCAAAAAATACCATTGTGTTTATTTCTGAGTGACTCACCTTACTATGTTTTGCTTATGACAGGAAGTCTTTTTTCTTAATACTATGGAGTTAGGGCACTAATTTCTGCAAAAAAAAATTTACATTTTAGAAAAAAAAATTATTGCAATGTTTACAAAAAAAATCTTCATTACATATTCTAGATGGTGGTTTGCTTAATATTCATGTAAGTTTGTGTATCAATATGCACAAAAAAGAGACATCTTATCAACCTATGCTAGAAAATTATTAAAGACTAATTATTTCTTTTTAAAAGCCTTCTTTTCTTAGTTTATACGCTTTATACTACATGCCAGACTTTGTGGATATATATTTTTGGTAGCATGTCTACTATTCATGTACAGATCCTTCATATGGCAGGCAAGGAAAAAATATGTATTCTCCAAAGTGAAAAAATGCAGCCAATGAGGTTAAAAATGTTAATAGAGAGTTATGGAAACATATAATACATTAATTTGACTCTTTCTATGAGCATTTCCTTAAATGAAGCAAAGCAATACTATTTCTTTGCCTCTCTCAATAGTAATCTTCACGCTGCCCTGGCTCTTGCCATGTTAAATTTTCTGTATTTATAAAAAATCAAACAAACAAACAAGTAAAAAAAACCCCCGAGAGCTGCAATAATAATTCAACGTGCTCAACCATAAAAAAATAATTTTTATCTTATGTTGGTATTCCCGTTGTTTTGAGAAAGTTTGGATGGAAGTGCAGACATATGCACACTGAATCCAAAGCAAGTGTGACACGAATACACGGAATGGCAAGAATTTCACAGGTGACTACCATATGTAATCTGGAGAAATCAGCCTGCACAAAACCAGTGGTCATTTTCACAGGGTTTCTAACTATGCAGAAAACATTGCAATAATTTTCAAAACCTTGTAATATTTCCTTTTTAATTTTTTGCCCTGATGCTAGGAAATGTCTTTGACCTGCTCTTATAGACCCCAAGCATTCGGTTGCATTTGACTCACAAGTAAAAGAGCGCACAAAATGTACAAGATGGTTCTCAATCATTTAGATAGAATTTGAAAAACACTATCAGGCATCTTAGAAATACTCACAAAAGATTTTGTGACAAATGAATTGGCAAATGTCAGACTTTTTTTGTGTTTCCAAAAGCACTGAATTTGACCCATTTCTCTCAATAATGTCGAGTAATGGTTGTCTTACTCTCTTCATTAAATTCTATCCTTAAAAGTAGAAATTGAATTTCAATTCAACCTTCTTACTTCTCCTATGTCAATTGTCACGAGGAACAATTATCAATGAATTGTGAGGTTCTTACATACCACAATAATGGAAACTAGAAAGCACCTGCTGTTTGGTTTCTGTGTACTAAAATAACATTTCCACCTTTTATTTTACCCTCCTAAAGAATTTGATGTATTCTAAAATTCAGCAATGAACTTTGTGTTTTCTCAACTGAGATTCTTTGCATGTGTTTTTGACTGAGTTAAAAATCTGACTTTTTTTCAAAGAGAACTGAAATCCTTAGCAAGAGTTTTTTTAAACCAAATTACAGCTCATAGTTAAGAAGTAGAGGGGGTTGTTTCTTTGCTTGTTTTTCAAAAACTAGACACAATTTCATTACTATTCTTACATTTTGCATATATGACTGATCCCAGAGTGTTCACTCCTAAATAAGAGAGGTACTTACTGGAGATTTTAGTATATGTCTGATTTACATCTTGTCAACACCAGCTGCCTGGATATCACAGGTGAGTCTCTGCCTTTCAAGTGAGTAACAGACAAGAAAGGCTGAGATAAAGCTACCTGACAAACATTGCTTGCTGTCACTGTTTTAGTCTAGGGGAGCAAACTTAATTTGTGACAGTTGCCTGACATGTAGCATTCACTAGCAAAATTTCTTTTGGCTTTCAAAGTGCCTTGGACTCTCCAGTGCACCAATGTTTGTATATCGTTTATACAGGCTCTGGGACAGAGATTGCCCCTTCTTATAGAACACAGCACTGTGATTTGCACTTTACTGCCTCCTTGAAGAACTGGAAGCACTGTCTGGTATTCAGGAGGACAACAGAAATGCTAGTCATGATTGACTATATATGCAATGTTCCGGTTATCCATGATGTCCTTGGTTTATATCTCCAGTTATTCTCAGTTTGGACTGTTGTGATTGCAAAGAGCCTCATTAGCCATATACATTCCCCTTTCCAAGCTTTACTGAGCTCACATATTGTGGCAATCAATTCAAGAGGCTAATTTTATGTTATCATTAAAGAAGTCCTGCAATTAGTCTTGCACTTCTTGCCTTTAATTTTTTACTGGATGTCATTTTATTCTTTTGCTGTAAGAGCTGGCAAACATACTTTTCTCATCTACTTCCTCTTTTGCATTTATTATGTTCGTAACAGTAATTAATCTCCTCTGCAAGGCAAACAAATCTAATCCTCTGAGTTTCCCAGAGGAGTCCTTTCTGTATCTTTGATTACTTCTTGTCACTTAACTGCACATGGTATTTTATTTGCATTTGGTAAATAACTTGGTTGAACTATCACATTCATCTCCATGCAGTCCGTCTCGAGGGGTAGCATAGCACTGTTTTTTGTATTCTTCTTGTGTCCTGCTATGTCCTCATTAGCTGTATTTTTTTCTTGAGTTTTCTTTCTGAGAGGTCAAAGTTTAGCTTGAATACCAAACCAATAACCAATTATCAGCAATGCAGGTTGGTTCTTTCAAGTTTTCAAACCCAGCCTTCTTAGTTTTCTTTCTGAAAGTTTATTTTTTATGCATTCCCTGTCTGTAAAAGTTATTCAGTTACATTTATTATATCTAAAGTTATTCAATTTCTCTATCACTCACCTTACACAGAATACCTGAAGTGAAGATAATACCTAGAGGGGAATTGCAGTACCCCACTGCCAAGTCGGTCACTATTCACATCCTGTCTTGTGAAACTCCAGTCACTGCATGAAGTCACTCCAGACTTCTGCATGGAGCTTCATATACTCCTGTGGACCCAAACCCACTTGCAGCTCCTGTGATCTCTCTGGTGCTGCTCTTGGATGAATCTCAGTCTTCCCAGCTCATCCTAACAATTGCTTCCATGACCTGTTCTGGCTTCTCAGCTACTGAGAAAAAGTTCCTTAAAAATTTGTAGAAAGCACTGAGGAAATTGGAGTTTAATCTCCATCTCAATTTGCAAATGATGAGTTTAAAAGCCATCTTGAAAGTTCTGCATTCACTAGCACAAATTCTGTGTCATTACAGCGGAAAGTTAGTCTCAGCTTGGGAAGGTACCACAATAAATGCACCTGTCCTTTAATTCTATTAATGTATTATTAACAGCCCTTGCAGGCAAAAGAATCAAGCACTGACAATTACAGCATTTACTGGTGCATGTGTCCCACAACGTACTTAAAAATAGGCAAATTGAAATCGCCCTCCACTCTCTGTTCTAGCAGCCCACCACCCCTAAATAGGCTTATGAGCTTAAATCTTTACACTCCCACAAACCCAACTCAAAGGTCCAGACTATGCAAACAGCTATCAACTCTCCCTTCCTCTCATAAAATTCTCACCTAGCCTTTAATGTGCCAAAAAAAAAAAATTATTTCATGTCGCTGTATAAATTGGCATACGGTTTTCTGTGGTCTGATAGACTGCAGCTAGGAGAAAGAGTGCAACATTTCTGGGGTTCATGTACTATGTTATGGGAATAATGTCCAGTGTTTGCCTTCCCACATTACACACATCATCAGAACTGAATCCTCCTAACTGCAGTCATTCCTGTAACTCATTTGGACTGGCTTTCCATTTGGTGTAGTTTGAGTTTGGAGCACTGTGTATTTTATAAATAATTTTTTTTTTTTTTTCTGTATCAAGCTTTGTGTATAATGGACATTTATTTAAAAGCACTGTATTTAATTTATTCCTTTCTACTGTAAGCAAAGCAACAGACATTTTGGGAAAACTTCATCATTTCACTGGATAACAATCTATGGCTCCTGGAAAGAGGCTGTGTAAAAATACTGATTTACTGCTTTTACCCAATATTTGCAACAATTTAACTTCCAGCTTAACTCTTGTGTGTGGTTAGGTCTCACAGATGGTGTAATACCTGGATTTTTTTTTTATAATCCTTTACTTCTATGTATCACATACTGTATCTTCAACAGTCATTTATATTTCTGGATGTTGTTCACTCTAATGAAGACAATATGAGGAGACGGTAATAAAAGCTTATTTTCATGCTGAATAAGCAGACAGCTTTTGCGAGGGTAAAGTGTAAGTAAAATATCACCACTTCTCTTCTCAATTGTATATCAGTATTTAAATCACATATCAATATTGAAGTTCATGATCATGAGCTGGCAATAAGCATCAGTGGACACAGCCCAAGTGCCTTGCCAGTCTGAAAATAAGTTACCTCCAAATTTAATCAAGTCATAGAATCATAGAATATGCTGAGTTGGAAGGCACCCATCCAGATCATCAAGTCCAATTCCCGGTCCTGTGCAGGATACCCGAAGAGTCACATCATGTGCCTGAGAGCACTGTCCAAATGTTTGAGTTCTGTCAGGCTTTGCGCTGTGACCACTTACTTCCCCAGGGAGCCTGTCCCAGTGCTCAACCACCCTCTGGGTGAAAAACTTTTTCCTGATATCCAATTTAAACCTCCCCCAACTGATTTTCATGCTATTTCCTTGTGTGCTGTGACTGATCAACTGCCCCTCCACTTTCCCTCACAAGGAAGTTTTAACCGCAACAGGTTTCCCCTCAGTCTCCTCCAAGCTGGAAAACCCAGTGACCTCAGCGCCTCTCCATATGGTTTCCCCTCCAGACCCTTCATCATCCTCATGGCCCTTCTTTGAATGCTCTCTAATAGCTTAATGTCTATTTTATATTGTGGAACACAGAAGTGCCCCCAGCACTGGAGGTGAGGCTGCCCCAGTGCAGAGCAGAGCAGAGCAGAGCAGAGCAGGACAATCCCCTCCCTTGCCCAGCTGGTGATGCTGTCCCTGATGCCCCCAGGACACACTTGGCCCTCCTGGCTGCCAGGGCACGGCTGGCTCATGTTCAACTGGCCATGGACCAGAACCCCAGGGCCCTCTCCCTGGCATTACCTTCCAGCCTCTTTTTCCCCATTCTATACAAGCAATTGCCACATCCCTGGTGCAGAATCTGGCATTTGCCATTGTTAAACTTCATACATTTGGTGATTGCCTGGCTTTCCAATTTGCCTCTACAGGACCTCTCTGCTCTCAAGGGCTTTGACAGCTCCTCCCAGTTTCGTGTTGTCAGCAAACTTACTTAGTATTTCTCTGATTCCTGAACCTGGATTACCAGTACTAGCCAAAATTCAGACTAAAAAAATGATCTTGCAGGTGTGAAGTGGGTTGACTCAGGCCTCATGCCAGGCACCCAAAAAAGCCACTCACTCTGTCCCCTCTGCAACTGGAGAGGAGAGACAAAATGTAACAGAGGGTTCATTGGCTGAGATACAGACCAGGAGAGATTGCTCACCAAATAATGCCAAGGACGAAACAGGTTCAACTTACAGATATGAAGTGAATTTACTACTAACAAAACCAGAGCAGGATAATGCCTCCCATGGGTGACAGCTCTCCATGAAGTTCTCCAGTGTGAATCCATCTCATGAACAACAGCTGCCTGTGAACTGCTGCAATGTGAGTTCATCCCCAAACTGCTGCAGCATGGGTCACTCTTCCATGGGGTGCAGCCCTTCAAGGATAGGCTGCTCCAGCATGGGAGCCTCTCTCCACAGATCTGCCACAGGTTGACAGCCTCCTCTCTGGCACACCCTGCTCTGGTGTGGGACTCCTTCACAGGCTGCAGGTGGATCTCTGCAGATGGAGCTGTGCTCCATGGGATGCAAGGGCACAGCTCCTTCACCATGGTCTGCACCACAGGCTGCAGGGGAGCCTCAGCTCTGGTGCCTGGAGCGCCTCCTGCCCCTCCTTCTCCACAGAACTTGGTGTCTGCAGAGACATCTGTCATTCTTCTTGCATGTTCTCACTCTGCTCTTCTTTGGCTGGAATTAAAACTACACCAAAACCTTTGTTCTAATTTCTTCTTAAATCTGTTATCACAGAGGCAGAGTCACCATTTCTAATTGGCCCAGCAGCACACCCATCTTTGGAGCCACCAGGGACTGTTGGCTTTGCTGGATATGGTGGAAGCTTCCAGCAGCTTCTCACAGAAGCCACCTCTGTGACCCCACTGCTACCAAAACAAGACCATGCAAAACCAATACAAGGTTTCATCTCACAAACCATCTCCTCATAATCTCCAGTAGCCTTCCAGGAAATCTGGGGAAGAGCAGTCTCGGTAACTTCTTCATGCTTTGTAAGAAGACAACCACCAAGTACAGGAAAAATTCTCAGTGTAAACCTAGTGCTTAGAACTGTGCTTGTGTAGTCCAACTTTGTCTTTGGAGCTCCTATCAGAAAGGCATCAACATCCTGAACCCTAAGACAGCCACGTTCTGAGGTCTCTTCCAGCTCTTTGCTGAACTCTCCATTTGGCATTGCCAAAGGCTCTTGCAGCTTCTCATCTTTATGTCTCAGCATGCAAAGCTCTTAAAAGCCACCAGGTAAATCAAGTTTGTCAGTCTAGTCTGTGGTTTTTTTTCCAGATGAAAACCAAACCTGGCTCTATATTGAAAAAAGGCATGTGGATATTGTTCTTTCTTTACAAATATCTGGAAAGTTTATCTCTTTATAGCAAACTCACCAGTAAACATTTTGTTGCAGTGTTTTTTCCTGCAGCTGAGACCTTTTAAACAATCCTGCATAACTTAAACTTACAGACCTTTATATTAAAGCTTTTCTTGCTCAGCTTCTGCTCTTATGCTGAGAATAATTTAGAATTGATTGTCCTTATTAGTGGCTTTTTGTACAACTTCAGATTCTGCTGTGAATGTTTAGTAATTTCAAGAGTATTTTAGGTTTTCCAAAGAGTTTCTAAATATTCAACTTTGCATGTTGCTCGTATATGCAGAGAAAGCATTCAAACAAACCCATGTTGCCACCCTCTTAAACTTGTTCCCAATATA
The DNA here is from genome assembly GCA_013397075.1 of Rhabdornis inornatus. Taxonomy (NCBI): domain Eukaryota; kingdom Metazoa; phylum Chordata; class Aves; order Passeriformes; family Rhabdornithidae; genus Rhabdornis; species Rhabdornis inornatus. The sequence continues at coordinate 8,499 of VWZS01004308.1, read as the reverse complement.
TAGATACAGGTTACAACTGTAACTTCATCTTTTTGCACCCAAAAAACCAGATATTCATGTCAGCAAATGCCTGATCTGGTAGCTGAGTATTTGGCCCTTCCTGTGTGCTTCTTGATTACACAGGACAAAGTGAACTTACAAATCTTCCTTGCTCTACAGGTGCAGCAAGGTTTGAACAGTGCTCTCACACTCTGCTTCTTCCTTGTGCTCACACTGGCATAGCAGTTTTATGCTTGTCCATGCATTAGTAGTGTACATCACCATGAAACTTCTCTTAAAAACATTACATTAGCTTACACAAGGTATCATTTTCCATGCCTTCTCCAGATTTTCCATTCAAAAGTACTTATTAGTTCCATCTTGACCCAGAAAGTAGTTTTTGTGAATGCTTTGTGGTTGTATCCTGCTTATTTGTACTGAATTTTAAAGTCAGAGGAGGGATGTAGCAGAATATCAGGGGAAGGAAACGTTAATTTCTGTCATATAACCAGTGTATTTCTGTCCATCAATAAAAAATTGATTTATTTTCTTCCTTTGTGATAGAATTCGAAGAATTGGAAGAAACAACTTCCAATTGTTTCTTTCCTCTGCCCTTTTTGCTTTTAATACTTACAACAGCTGCCAGTTAAATGAATGTGTTCCAGCAGGTAGGAAGAAGATACAATTCATGTTGCGCACAGATAATATTAAGCATCCAATACTGTGAAACTACACACTTCATTTAAAAATAGTTGAGAGGAGGAGGAGGAGGGGGTGAAAGAACAAATTATTAGCAGCCTATTTGTCTGTCACACTGCTGATAAAATCTGGAGAGAAAATAGAAGAGTTGTTGGGAAAGCAGTGGGATCTTACACTGTAGGAGGCCTCCTTGTGATTGCTGTTCATGACATAGAGATTTTGCCCTTTCTGTCAAAAACCAGTTTGGTAACCACTTGCATACACCTTGTTCAACCTGGAAGGATGGCTGCTATGAAATATTCAGCAGGTGTGCACTTCAAAAGCTTATGCTAGCTACGTTCACTATGTTATATTAGTTCACCTGGAAATACATAATACCTTTAAAGCACAAATTTGCTCTCAAAGGCTACTTATCTGTTTTCTTGTCTGTTTTATGCAGGGAGAAGAATGTGCCCTCTGGCGACTGCAGCTGACAGCTGTGGATGAAAGCCATTCCATCACATGCTGTCTTCTCTGTTTTAAACCCTCCCTCATCATACCCAAGCCAATGTCTATTAGGCTCCAAGATTTCTTTCATTATTTATCTCCAGAATCTGAAGCTGTAGCTAGTTCTTTCAAGGTTGGGAGTAAGTTTGAAGGTCCCCACTAAAACTTCTCTAAAAGGCGAAAATCAGGATACCACTACCAAAATATAAAGTATGAAATCATATTCAGCTGCAGATCCAGATTCTGCACAGTTGCAAAAGTCAAATTCAGGAGTTTGGGGTTATTGCTAGTGGTAAGTGAAAGCACCAGTACTCCTTTCTGTGTAAGTGAAATCAGCCTTCCCTCTGGAGTCTGCCTAAAAATATCCTGGAGGAGCATCCTTAGTGACAGATGGACTTCATAAATTAATCTTAAAAACCCTGAAATTTGTTGATGAAGACTGAATAGCTGTTGGATTGCACCTCTGCAAAGTCACAGCACTTGAAGAATCACTTTTATCTTAAGAAGCAAATTGAACTTCTTTTCATCAGCATAACCACCTTGTTTTCTCTTTGGGTGACATGGATTCAGTAACATTTCTCTGTTTAAATAATACATTTGCCTGAAACAATTTAAGAAAGGTTTTAGAAAGCTACATGAATATGATGTGATGAGCCAAACCTCTGTGCTTCTGGTACTGGCCATCACAGCTGTCCAATCTGTGGCAATTTGCTGGTGACTTGAATGGTCCATTAATTTCATGGTCGGATCCTCCTCTCTCCATGAAGTCTTGCAAAATGAGCTTTTGAGGAAACCAAGTAGCTACCCCACTTGCATATCTAAAGCTGCAGTCATTTAACACAGATGGCTCTTCACTCCTTCATTGACCTCAGTAGAGCTGGCTCAGGACCATAGGCAGAGGGTAGAGGGCTGGAGTCAAGAAGGTTTAGCTGATCTGACCTAACATCTCATCTCGACCTGTACATAGCCATTGGCTGTTGGTGAGAGAAGGTGTAGGAGCCAAAGGACCATCTCCTGTCCTGACAACTAGAGAAGCAAGAGGCTCCAGCCATTGAGACATTCTCCTCTGATTCTCCCCTTCTACATTCTTCCACACTCTCATGACAATGCGCTTGGGTAGTATTCCTGCTTCCTCTCCTTTCCCAGAAAAGAGTCCCAAGATGAGAGGGGGCTTATGTGTGGGAAGTGCCATGGCTCCTCTCCAGGGCTAAACATATGTGAGCAGAAGAAAAGTTGGATGAAAGACGGCATTTGTCTTCCCAATTCACTACCTTACGAAAGGGACCCCTTCTTTCCTGGTGATGGCTGAGTATCTATCTGCCTGCATTGGAAGTGATGAATTAATACCTGGGGTATTAATAGGGTTTTGTTTGATTTGTTTGAATCTACAGCTTGCAAGCACAGCTTTTATCTATTAAATTATCTTCATCTCCACACACAAGTTCACTCACTTTTACCTTTTGATTCTTTCTCCTACCCCACTGGGTTGAGTGAGCATCTTTGAAGGGCTTTCTTGTCAAATGGGGTTAAACCATGACAAACCTGAAAATCTATTTATCTCTGCCAGCCTTCCTTACTCACTTTTACCTTCTGAGACTCCTGAACACTCTTTCCAATCCTGCCTTTAAACAGTTTTCCCACTCACATCTCTTCTGCTGTCACTGCAAAACTGAGTTCTGCCAGTGAGCCAACCCTGATGCTTTCTTCACTTGTATTAACTGTGCATATATAGATTCCTGGGTCTTTGAAAGATGTGAATTTATTAAAGCACTCTTCTGGGAATAATTGCTGCATGAGTAACAGACAGCGAATCCTCAAATACAAAACAATATTTTCCTAAATACAGCAATTATAAAGTGTTTACCAGTTGTCCTGGTTACAGGAGTAGGGTGCCAGTTTAGCACTATGTGTATGTAAACCAAACTGTGTATTCCACTCCCTTCTACGTGATTTCTGATGAACTGTTAATGATGGATTGTTTGCAGTAGCTGCTCAGTGCTACAGGCTGGGTGTTAAATGAGATGAATAAAACCAGGCAACCCTGTAAGGCAGGTAATGCTTCTTTTTCTTCACACCTATGACTCAGCTGTGGTAACTCCCTCTGGGGAAGCACCAGCACTGCTACACCCATTCTGAGGGGTCATTTCTGCTGATGGGCCATAATGGACCCAATGATGGGCCAGCAGAATAGGCAGCTGCAAGGACTTCAACCATCAAGGACTTCCAAATATCCCATGACTCACAGTATTGCATCATTCCATTGTGAAACTCCCTACCCTAGGGGAGGTACTGCGCATTCCCACCTGAACCTGAGCTATAAATCTGTGGATTTGGGGACTTGGGACAACACTACCACCAACTGATGGATGCGGAGGAGGACCAGAACTTCCACAAGACTGCTGCTTTTGACAAGACTGTGACCATCACTTCAACAGGACTGCAACCAATATTTGATAGGACTGCGACCATCACTGACCAACAGTGTGCCAGTTGTACTCTGACTGTGGGTTTAAACCAGTTCTCCGTGTATGACTGCATTTATTGTAATTGTAGTCTTTCTATTCAATTGTAACTCTGACCTGAAATCTCTCTTAAGGTAAATGAACAGGGTTAATTTCTCTTGCCAGTTTATTTCCAAACCAGTACACCAGTTCTTCTTCAACTCTCTCAACAACCAGGCTCTAGTGCTCAAACCACCTTTTTACTTACATCAATTACTTTGTTTCTATACATTGGTGTTAAGTCTTAATTGAGTGTTTCATATTCTGAATAACTGAAATGCTATAAAAACCTACACTTTAAAGCTAGAAGAATTCATCTGTAACATGCACATGTCTTAACTGTGCCAAGCTGAAGTCAAGTTTGAGCTGAGAATGTTCGGAAATATCCCCAAGTGATATTTCTCTCATCACATTTTCCAAGTAAATTTATCTTTCATTTCTGTTGTGGTTGCTGCTGCTCAGTTTTATTTATAAATCTTTGAAAATAGGAATTTATAATGAACACACAGTCAGTTTCTTAAATTAAAGCACTGAGGCACTAACAAGTAAGCACCACTATAATCAAGCTAATTAAAAGGCCACGTTAAGGATAGGAATCTGCATATGAAAAGGAACATAATTTTCCTGATGGTAGTTTTACTATCCTCTTATACTTGCATGCACCCTGCAGAGTCTCAACATCATTTGAAGCTAAGCTACTTAAAGAAAAATCAGGTTTTTACCCCTTAATCTCTTTAAACTAAAGCAATATATCTGGTTTTGACCAACAGGTTCTGTGTTTTTCAAAGTTCATTCTTTGAAGAATTGAAATACTTTAATTTATCCAGAGCAGCAGATGCACAGCACACTTAGGGACAAATAAGATGAGTGAGCTGTGTACTGAATTTTTAATGGTGTTTCCCTAGTAGAGACTTCAGAAAGTACTTTTGAAAACTACAATCTAACTCAGTAATGAACAGTTTTCTTCATTTCAAAACTATGTAGAAAGATTACTATGTGCTTCCATATTCAGAAGCTACTGCAGAACATTTTGGCATTAGCATTTTGTTTTTTCACTGCCAGAAAGGTAAAAAAGTGGGACAGGAAACCAACTAACAAAACCCTACATAAGTTGCACACAAATCCTCTTTCCATACGCAATAAAAATCCTTTCTGTGACTAAGTTTTACTTATTAAAATCCCTACTTGGTGACAGCTTTTTCAAGCATAAAAAACTATTTAGGATATGAAACATTTCAAGGAGCTCTAATGTATGTGTTGTAGACATAAATTCAGAGAGAACATTGAGGTCACTTGGAGTTTAGCCGTTAAGGAGCATGAGACCTATACCTTAAGTTACATACTTTTTTATCTTTAGCTTTGCAATATATCCTTACAGTTCAAGTGCTAAATGAACACTAAAAACTCAATAAGTCATTTCATAATCCCTAAAAAGATTGCTGTGGACTTGCAAACTTACCACATATGCTGTCTGTCAATCATCACAGTCTCTCTTAACTGTCCAGACAATGTCCCAGAGTTGAAAATGATCCTGTGACTCATGAGAGTGCACGCATTGTGGAGAACCAGTTAGTTAGCTGTGGTTTACTTTACAGTGTTTCTTTGACCATAGTCTGTTTTTTTGCTGGTTGTCTGTAATAAGAAATCTGAGCCAAAGTTTTTCAGAAGTTGACTACTACCTTATACACTGTGCAGATCTGCAAGTATTTCCAAATGTGTTATTTCACTGCTCAGTGAAAGACTTCCATGAGTCCTGTCACATCCCTGCATTTCTTTTGTGGTTTAAGTTCCCTTTAGTTGATTTCCAGCAAAATCAGATGTAGAAAACCCTCTGTTGACAACAGTTAACCAGTGAAGTTTATAATAATTTTCCAGTCATTCAATTGGATTAATTTTTTCTATACCAGGAAATCTTCCTCAAATGGAAATAAATGATTCATCAGGAAAATACTGTGCTAGCTTCCTGATGTGGGAAAGAAGAAAATTTTCACTTATGTTTTGCAGACAATGATTCATATCCATCTGCATTATCCTATAGCAACTTAAAGGTACTGTAGAGCAAGCATCACATCTTGTAAAGGAAAACACACGGGTTGGCCCCAAGGAGCATTGGGTTATTCCCTCCTAGGTGCAGGACTCTGCACTTGCCTTTGTTGAGTTTCAGACACTACCTCTCTGCCCATCTCTCCATCCTGTCGAGGTCCTTCTGAAGGGCTGCACAGCACTCCAGGGTATAAGCTCCTGCTGCCAGCTCTGTGTCCTCAGCAAATAAGTTAAGCTATACTGGGCCTAGTACTGAACCTTGGGGGTTGCTGTTAGTAACAGGCCCCCAACTAGACCTTGTGCCAGTGATTACGAGCCTCTGGGATCTGTCATTCAGCCAGTTGTCAATCCATTCCACTGGCCACTCATCCCGTCCACGCTTCCTGAATTTGTCTATGAGGATGTTGTGACAGTGTCCAATGCCTTGCTGAAGTTGAGGCAGACAATACCTGCTGCTGTCCCCTCACCCATCCAGGTAGCTCTTTCATTGTAGAAGGCAATCAAACACTTGATTACTTCAGTGAACCCATGCTGACTATTCCTGATCACCTTCTTGTCTTCCATATGGACAGAGATGGCCACCAAAATGAGGTGCTCCATCACCTTCCCAGGGATCAAGACGAGTCTGACTGGCTTATAGTTCCCTGGGTCCTATTTCTTGCCCATTTTGAAAACTGGGGTGACATTTCCTTTCTTGCAGTCCTCAGCATCTCTCCTGATCTTCATGATCTCTCAAAGATGATCATAATCAGGCTCGCTGTGGTGTGTACCAGCTCTCTCAGCACTGGTGGGCTCAGCACGCACACATCCCATCAGGGCTCATGGACTTCAGGATGTCAAGTTTGCCCAGGTGTTCTTAGGCCCAATCCTCTTCAACCAAGGGAAGTTGGTTCTGTTCAACATTTCTTTAGCCTGGTCTCCTGGCTCAGAGACCCCTGAGGCCTGGCCTGGTCACAAGACCAGGCCTCTGCTTCCTCTTTTACCAGAGTCCCCTCTTCATTTGCTAATGAGCCCACATTATCCTTGGTTTTCCTTCAGTTATCAATGCATTTGAAGGAACCCTTATTGGGGTCCTTGGCATCTTTGACCAGATTTAATTCCAGAAGGGTCTTCACCTTCCTTATCTTATTTCTAGTTAGTCTGACAATATTCATTCCAAGTGTATTACTCTCAATACTCATTCCAAATGGCCTGACTCTGGTTCCATCTTCTGTGTAATTCCTGCCTAGATATGAGTAACGATAGGAGTTCTTTATCTGTCCATTTAGGTTCCTCGCGCTTTTTGCCCAATTTCTTGTTCTTCAGGAGGCACTGTTCTTGAGCTTAGAGGAAGTGATCCTGGAATACTAACCAGCTCTCTTGTATCCATCTTCTCCCCAGGGATGCTCCCATGGGATTCTTTCAAGGAAATCCCTAAAGAGGCTAGTTAGCTCTCCTTAAGTCCATTGTTGCAATCTTACTTGCTGCCCTACTTCCTCCACATCTGATACTGACAATCTCACGGACACTGCAGCCAAGGCTGCCCCTAGCTCCTACATTTCCAAAAAGGACTTTCCTGTTTGTCAGTAAAAGGACAATCAGAACACCTTTCCTTGTGGGATCCTCCATGACCTGTGACAGGAAGTTATCATCAGTCCTTTCCTGAAATCTCCTGGACTTTTTGTGCTTTGCTGTGTTGTTCCTCTGGTGGATGTCCGGGTAGATAAAGACCCCCACAGGAAGCAGACCCCGTGACTGTGAGGCTGCTTCCAGCTGCCTGTTTAAAACCACATTCACTTCCTCTTCCTGGTCAGGTGTCCTGCAGCAAATACTCACAGCACTGTCACCCTTATTAGTCTGTCCATTCATCCTAACACATGAGCTCTCAACTCACTCATCATCCTCACCAAGAGAGAGCTCAATGAAATCTGAGTGTTGTCTCACAGAGAGGTCAACTCCATTGCAGTGCTTTGCTGGTCTGTCTTTCCTAAGCAGCAAGTAGTCCTTCTTGACAATATTCCAGTCATGTGGGCTATCCCACCATGTCTCTGTAATGGTACTGACATCAAAACCCGGTGACTGCACACAGATCTATAGCTCCTCCTATTTGTTCCCCATACTGCATGTGTTGGTTTACATTTGATTGTGTCAATATCCCAGTAGGATTGCAAAGGGATTCCCCATAATCATGTTGTGTTACGTCTTTGGCTGCTTGTGCACGATTGAGGTATTTCCTCTTAGGACTCTTTTTTATGGGGATGGTCGTATAGCTCTCCCTTTCCCATACCTCATCTCTTTGAGCCTGGCTATGTCCCTATCCCATCTCAAATTTGGTTTATAGGTCTGTCAACAAGGTCTAACTCCTCAACTAAGATCCACTTTCCCCTTTGGGACAGGTGTATCCCATTTTTTGCCAGAAGGCTTGGTATTGCATAGACTGATCAAAAAAGCCCATATGGCTGAGTATATTTGCTAGAAATAAGTGGTGTGATATTACTAAGTAGCCATTACCATTTTAAAAGGAAAATTTTTATTGAGGTGATGATGATAGTGATGATGAGGATGATTGATGATGATAATGATAATGATGACGATGACAATGACAAAGACAACGACGATGATGATGATGATGATGTTACTGGGGATAGATTGAGAGAAAAGAATGAATATTTCATCTTCCGCATGATATTGTTGGAGTCAGTAAGCCAGGGGTCTCTCTGAATCTTTCAGAGAGAGGTCAGAATGCAGGGATTGAATTAAAGCCTTTAGATGGAATGAATAAATAAGTAAATAAGTAGAATAAGTTTTAAGT
>VWZS01004306.1:164831-192383 GCA_013397075.1 Rhabdornis inornatus | reverse complement strand
TTTCTTGAATATATTAATTAGATGTCTAATCATTCCAAGCGATATAGAAATCAGCCAAAGGACAATGACTGACATCGAGGCTCTTGAGGTTTCTTTTTACTTCTGTAAAATGTTTTTTTTGTGGTGTCCAAAGGATATGTAAAATTTAAACCTTTTCTAAGATCTTAAATGAACACCACAGAAAGTAAGGCTGTCATGCACCAGTAAGAAACTAAGTCACTAAAATAAACTTCTGTCAAAATAAATACGATGAAAACTTGTTCTCGGGCTCCTCCTTCTAAAGTTTCTTTCAGAGCTGTCAGACACCTGTTTTCCACACAATCTCACTTTGGTATTTAACTTAGATCTCAGTTTTTCTAAATACATAGTTCTGCTCTAGTGTTAGTGACAACAGCAGGAGACTTCATGTGGCCATAAATACTTCATTTTTTAAATCTGTCATGAAAAGCTCAAATCTTCTAAAATTGTCTCTGAGCTCTGGTGGGTGTTTGGGAAATATCTGGTGGAAAAATGAAAATTTACATGCACATTTGAAAGCTTTTCCAGTTCTGCTAAGTTTAGTGAGAGAAGAGGGTGAATGCTTTCCTTTTTATTGATATCCAGGCCAACCAGTTGTCAATTATCTGAAAGGTGCTAAGGAATAAGAATCAGTCACAGTTGTATTTTGCTAACATTGGAATTTTTTCCTGCTTATGGCTATAGTAAAATCTACACTATTCACTACTCACAGGCAAAGATCTGTAATTTTGAACTATTATGCTAAAGTATTGCAAAATATATTTCTCAAAATATTTCACAGGTTCCTTTCATGGAATGTTTTGGCATTTGTGTTGAAAATAGTAATGCAAAACAAATGTAATTTAAAAAAAATTGACTCAGCCATCACAAACTTTGCTGTTACATATGGAAGAAGTAATAGAAATCTTTGACCTGATAGATAAAGGGTTCTTACTAGTTTTGACTGGCTCTACAGAGATACACCTTATAATATATCCATATTTTAGGTCTGAAATATTTTTCTAGAAAAATAGTAAAAAAAATTATCTAAAATCAATTCAGAACTGATCTTTGACTCAAATTTATAAATGTATTTAAAACTTAATGAAACAATTGCACAGTTTTTTATTTGTTGTTTATTAGGAAATAATTTGTTAAGTGTGACTCAATTCAACCTGCACTTTAATATTAGTGTGTGACGTTACTGTGTATTACAGATCTTTCCCTTAGAAGTACTGAATACTAAGAATATATGCATTTTCCAAAAGAGAGGCTGTATTAACTATACATATTAATTTGTAGTTAAGCAATCACAGAACTACACACCTCAAAGCAGGAACGTTTGCTCCTCTAAATTTCATAGATATTTTTCTACTGTTTTAATTTTTGCAGTAGCTCTTCGAACTGTTCACTCCGCATTTGCAACTGTAACTGTCTAAATTTATCTTTGTAACTCCTAAAAGATTCAATATTACTTTCTTGAAACATAAATCAAAATAGGAATTTTTCTTCAGAGAAAACAGTCTGAACAGGCTGACTGAGGGTCTGCAGAGGTTAGATTTGCTTTAAAAGCACCCACATTGGGCTGGACATTAGAGGACATTGCACATCAGATGCCATTTCACATCTAACCTTGAGAGTGGTGTAGTCAGGAGGCCAACGAATAAAGGATAATCTTAAAGTGGATATTTATAATGGTTTTGCTGATTTTCATTTTCTTCTAGAACAGATTTGCAAGGATTAAGAACAGAATATTTAGTCTGTAACTAAAAACTTAAGATAATGAAAAATGCATATGAAGAAAAAAGTTGCATGTTTACTTTAGTTTTGTTTCTGCAATGCAAGCAGAAGGAAATGATTTGTGAAGAGGTTTTGTGTTGCATGACCTTGATTTGTAATTCATTAAAAGGAAAGTTATTAATGATAGGAAAAATAATGTGCTCATAGTTTCATTAAAATGTAAATTTCATTATAAAATCTGACTGGGTTTTTTTCCTAGTCTGCCTTTATTAGGCCTCTAAATAAAAGTAAAACCCATTCCTTACTCAGCCAGTAGAACAGATATTTTGGGCTATGAGGCTGGAATTTAAAGAAATTATTCACAGGGTTTTAATTTGATTTTTTTTTTTTCCCCTGTTCTAAAAGTATTACTGTCCCAGTCACATTTACAATTTAAGGTCTGAGACAAATCCATACCCTTAAAACAGGTAATAGAGAAAGTATTTGTGAATGATTTTACTGAACTCTTATTAGTCTAACAACTTCCATAATGAAAAAGGGTACTTTAATTTGATTTTATAATATTTCTAATGTGAAATCATGCTGCTTTTCACTGGAAAATCAGATTGCAGATAGTTGAAATATCACAAATTTCATCAGGTACTGTACCAAATTTCACCTCCATATATCCCAAGGCATATAATTTAAAGGGAACACATGAATGTATTATGCATATATTACAGATATTGTGTAGAGAACTCAAAGCCACCTTCCAGTATCTGAAGAGGGCCTGGAGGGAAACTGGAGAGGGACTCTTCATCAGGAACTGTAGTGACAGGACAAGGAGTAATGGGTTCAAACCAAAAAAGGGGAAAGATAGGCTTAATATTAGGAAGAAATTCTTTACTCTGAGGGTGATGAGGTACTGGAACAGGCTGCTTAGGGAGGCTGTGGACGCCAAATCCTTGTCAGTGTTCATGGACAGGTAGGATAAGACCTGGAGCAGTCTGGTCTAGTGGGTGATGTCCATGCCCATGGTAGTGAGGGTAAGGACTAAATGATCTTTAAGTCACGGTTTCTTTGTTATGAGAAATATCTAAGCATAACATTGAGTAGAATATTCACTTTTGTTTGGCTCATTTTCTTTCACTGAGATTTCACTCATTTTATCTTGGTTCTTATTTTACTTCAGCTCTAATGTATTCTGAAGTCAGTGTAATGTTACTGTCTTTACTGAGGCCAGGTGGAGAAGAAAGCAAGTTTTCACCACAAAGACCGGGCAAACCAACATGATTCACAAGTGGATGGTAATGTTTTTCACAGCATTTCCCACAGTGTGTTGCCTTATTGCAAAGATCCTCCAGTGAGATAAAGCTATGGTTATATGCACAAGATTAAAATAATTAAAGTTTCTACATGAAAGAAAAGAAAGTACCTCTAGAAAGCAGTCAGAAGACTGTGTGTGTGACCTCTCTTCCCTGGCTGCCCAAGGCATACACACTTTTTAAAAAGTAAGAAGACATTTTAATCTTATCCACGTCTTCTATATTAGTGGAGAAATCATTCTAATCTGCATATGGACTAAGGGATGCCTTTGTAACATTGCCCAGAGGAAAGCATGACTCCAAACACATGTTGGGTTGAATATATTTAATAATGAAATTATATTCCAGGTTTAGAAAGCACTGAAAATTTTGGGAAAGTTTCCATTGCAAATAAGGACATGCATATTTAAAAAGGAGGAATCTATCAGTAGTAATATACCACTGGAATACTAAGTACTCCAGAAAAGCACCCTAATCCACAAGTTTTCCATTATTACATGCATTTATTCACTGACATGACCCTACATCTGGGATCTGAGAAATCTTTCTTACAGGTTATTTATAAAACCAACATGTGCTTCTGAAAAGTTTTTTGTTCATGAACCAGTATTTTTCACTGAAACCAGCTCCTCTGTAATGAAAAGTCTTGTCCATCTTGTATCCTGAGGCTCAATGTATTCATTGGGATTGAAATAAAAAACGCAGTGCAAGGGTTTAACTTAGTGTTGTTAAATACATTTTCTAAGTTACAGATTGCAGTCTAGCTGCTGAGTAAGCATATCCAGAGATGCACAGTTCTGATCTCTCAGTTTACCTCCCTGCTACATTTGAAATGGGCATGTGTATTCGTATATATCTCTTTATGAAACAAATATATATGCTTAAGGTTGTACTTTTTGGGGTTGCAAAAATAGGGAGTTGTAAGTAAATAATTCACTTGCACTTAAGTATGAGAAAAACCCTCTTTGGCAAATTGAAGATGGATACATATCCTTCATTTATCTGCATTCCTTGTATTCCTGTGCTTTTTCTATGTGCGCTTTATGAAAAAAAAAAAATTCATCTAGTTTATGTTTTTCCAGTCCTATTTTTTTCAGACCATTTTATTTTGTTTTGTTTTCTTTCTTTCTTTCTTTATCACTTTTAATTTTATATGTCATTTAAATAGTCTATCTAGTTTATCTACCAAGAATCTCTCAAATGTATTCATAATGTAGCTCATCTCCTGGCGCACTCATTAAATGATTAAGATTAAATTAAATGAAACTTTTACCTCTAGCCATCAAAGGAAAAAGAAGGAAACAGAAATACCTTGCCAACGAAATTATGTTGTAGCATTAACACATAGCTTTCTGCATGCCTAGCATAAGTGATATTAAACAGATGCTTACAGAAAGATTGAGGAATTTAAAAATATAAAGAATTTTAATACTTCCAATATTTTTTTGCAAGCAATTATGTTTACAGATTAGCCATCAATTGCTGTTAATCTTAGATTGTTTAAGTACTTAGACTGTGCTGTTCGTGTTCCTCACTTATTCTGCAAAGAATCCTTGAGAAAATTTTCCCAACCTCAGCATTTATCTGCTTTGATGGTAATAGCAGTTTTTTTTAAAAATCTCTTATCTCATTGCACAGCCCTTCTGGCTTTATGGCTCAGAATATTTACAGTATATATTTTTCGATACCTGCTGAGCATTATGAAGAACTATAGCATTAAAAGCTCTCATGTACAGGGTTTAAAGCTGGAAAAGAGAAAAAGGGAAATGATGATGTTTCAAAATATATTATTATAAATATACTGTAATCATATGCCATTTTTAATAACATATCTTCTTAGTTCAAATGTAGCTGACTGTGGAAAAAAAACGGGTACTAGTTATGGCAAACATACTGCTAGTGTGTGGTCCATCCATTTCATCAGTTAACACTTCCAATCTTTTTAAGTACATGATTTTGAGGGATTTTGTCAGGGAGTTTCTTCCTTCTGAGATGAATATCTATTGGTCCACTAAATGATATCAAGAAATAGCTAGACATTGAGTTAAAACTGTGAGTCTGAAAATTTAGATCAATAACAAATAATCTAAGAAAGCCAAATCTCCAACCCATTTAGATTTGAGATTTTGGCTGATTTTTCTGTGACATTATTAATGTTCTGTCAAGTTGTTGGCCATTACAGGCAACTATAAAGAGCAGAAACTCTAGTTGTAGTAAAACCAATGTTCCTCAAAAACACAGTGCTGTCATCTATAGTAAGGGATCAGATAATGGCTGCTCATGTGTCCCTGAGAAAGTCAGGTTTTCAGCATGAATTATGGAAGTCAAATATAGCTTCAATTGTAGTTGCTTGTTTTGATCAGGGTCTTTAAGTGATAGGTTCTAATCAATAGCTAAACTACTACTGTTTTCTTAGAATGAAAACCAAAACACATGTCATTTAGGGTGTTTATCAAATGCCTGTACATTTCACTTAGAGTGATCTATGGTTGTTAATGCATTCCTCCATGAGAACTGAAGTACTAATCCCTACCTAATTGGATAGGTACTGGTACCTGGGAAGGATCAGTAAAAGGTGGAGCTGTAGATAGACACCATAGCTGCAAAACAAGGGAGTCCTTGGAAACCAGGAGAGGTCTGAGGTTTGTGTGCACATTCTGGTTATCCTGGTATCCTTTTTCATTCTTTAGGTGTGTTTATCTGTCTCAGTAGGGTAAACAGAAAGACTAATCACCTCAACATAATAGGTTTAAAGAGAACCTACCTGAAGCATGAGATGAAATGCAGTACTCTGTCAGAAACAATTCTGTCAGAAAGGACATGCAAGTGGAAATTTTCTGTTGGAAACCGCCAACACAATCTTGGTGATAAATCATCATTATCCTGATATAGCTATAGATAGTCTAAAGTAATGCCATATAATTAGATTATAATTTAAAAGAACACATCTCGAATTAAGTGTTTTCCAGGTATTAAAACCTGATGCATCTTTATTAGAACATAGTGCATCAGCAAACAAAAAAATTACGTTGAGTTACTGAAAATTAAATTGAGATCTGCAAATCTGACTCCATGATTTCACTTATATATTTATTCTGGGTACAGTAAATCTTTGCTTACTGGAAAGAAACAATGGTATCCTTAAGACAAAGAAACTCATAGGACATGTAAAAATTATAGGTTTGTAAAGAAAGGTTTGAGCGTATCCACGTGTTTTAAAATTCTTCTGTGAGTGGGAAGGGATCACTCTCAGTTATAAACTGCGTAGTTTATTAACTGCAAAGTTAAACATTAATGGTCAAAGAATCTCAAGAAATGCTTTCTCCTCATCAGTTAGTCAGTTAGTGGAAGGACTTTTTTCCCCCTCAAATAAGTGAAAAAGATGAGATAGCAAAAACACCCCTCCAAAACACAAACCAAAAACCCCAACTAACAAAACAAACAAAGTAGCAACAAATCACCCCTAAACCTCCCACCGAAACCAATCATGTTACAACAAATATTTGCAGTGCTTCTTTTGAATATTAGTCAGTCAGTAGATCATGTGTACACACAATAATCCTCCTGCCTAGATACTTCAAAGATATGATGGCCATTTTTCTGTTATCTCAAAAATATATCGAGAGAAAGGCAAGAATAATTCTATCTCTGAAGTTAAAAGAGTAAGAACATATCTGAAAATATCTCTACAGCTATTCTAGGATATTTTGGTCTAACACGATGTCTTCTGTATAGGTTTTCCCCCTTCCATCCATTACAACAACAGTCCCAGGGCTTTGTATGTAGATTATTATTCAATAGGTGCTTCCTAATGAAAATATGTTGGTATAATAGACCAACAAAAACAGTAATAATAAAAAGAATAAATGTGTTTGTCCTTGTTGTTTTGCATCTTTATTTTAGCTGCTCCTTAATTTATTTCTGTCAACAGATATACATCGTACAATTTTGAACCTGAATGAACTCAGCCTATCTAAATCTTATATTAAACATTTTACCTGCAAAGGCAGAGATAAGCAGTCTATTAGAAATTTCTTTGTACCATGTTGTATCATTTTTATTATTAACAGTTAAAATGCTAAATACCAACATGTTGTAACAAGACAAATTAAATTTTTGGAATACATGGGAGTTAAGCAGAGTAGCACCAGACCTTGTGTTTCTAAAGATATGAATTTAGATATCAAAGGTAAAGAGAGCAGAATCTGTGTTTTTTACATTTTTTATTATGCACTGTGGGCACAGAGTCATCTTGTAAAAATGATTTAGCTCATATAATTTATTTTCATTATATTTATTACATCTTAGGAGACTTGATAGTTGTTTAATAGCTGCTTATGAATCTTGTATGTTATCAGCTAAACTCCATTTTAAAAAGGAATTCTGTGACATTCCTTGTGCCATGGCAATGGAGACAGTGTATAATAGCTATGCAATAATGGGGAGTAAATCCTGTGATTATAGAATAACCATAAAGTAAGTAGATCTTCAAGTTAGTAATTTATAGTTAATACGTTGCACATTTTTGAAATTATTTTTTTATTTTGCAAAGAGATCTGACTAGTACTCTAGCATATGTCTTTTTTCTGTTTAATAAATTAAAACAAAACATTTTCCTGAGAGCGTCCCTACACATATACCATGCTAAATCACAAAATCTAACCAAAGGCGAGACTTAGTGTGCTAGTAACAGTAAATTGCGATACAAGGATTCTGAAAAATATCTTCTGGAAGATGGATTGAGAAGGCAACTAAGAGACTCAAAAAGTTACATAGGAAAGACTTAGGTAATCCTTATGCCATGGTTGCAGTTTACAATTTGTTCTAATAAAATCTTACTGATTTAAAAGCTGAATTGGCACATCCTTGTCAGGATCTCATATGAGCAGTATCAAAATAATAATATTTTGACTTTAAAACAAACAAATAAAAACCCCAAAGGACAGTGAACAAACTAGTCTTATTAATTTAATTAATGGAGATTAAACAGAAATGGAATAAAAGAGACCCTGTTATATCTCTTCAGCCATATTTTGGGAAAAGAAAGAATGGCTCAAAAGTTAGAAAACATGGCATTTTCAGGATGTACATGTTACATGTGTGCCTTTTTGTATTTCATTTACACTTAGTGATGTCTGTGTGCTAATGAGTCAGGTCTAAAAGATCATTGAGATCTCATGCTGCAAATCTCCAAAAACTTTTTAAGTTGTTGTAATCACGCAGCTCTAAGGTGTTACCTTTTCAAAGGATGCATTCTGTTTTGTACATTTCTAGACATTTTTAGCTACTGGATGATGTAAATAGATTTAGATAACACTAGCAGCTAAAGTAAACTGCTATGTGCTAACTAGTGGAAGACCTGGGCTTTAGTAAATGTGAAACTTTGTGTTATCTAATTAATTTCTAAATATTGAGGACTATATGTATAAATATTCTACATAAAACATGAATTGTTGCATGTTTGAGGTAAACTTTCATACAAAAAAAAGTCGCAAAGTGTGAAGAAAGCATCATAGAATATATCTCAACTATGAGTGATTTGAGAGAACTGAATGAGATCGTTGAGGGCATTCTATTATTTCCAAAAGGGCCTCTGCTTCTCTTCATTCTATACCCAATTCATTCTTTGACAATATGTCATCTTCAATGCTAACCACAATTAAATCTCCTCAAAATACCACTTTTTCAGTTTGTAACATTCTTACTAAAGCAAATTGTTAATCTTCTATCCTAATATATAATTCTTTACTTCTACTTTAAATGCAATATTGAATGGAAAAGTACACTCAGCTCTTAGGGCTGCCACTTACTTAAATAAATACTGGCATCAAATATTCATGGAGCATTCATCTCAAAGGAGATGTCTATTTGACGTTCTTTTAATGTCATCAGGACAGATTAAATTAATGACATTGCAAATCGATATTAAAATATAGCAATATCAGATAATCATAATTGACCTATTTACAGCTGAATTTGGATAAAGTCTGAGCTCAACAATCATGAGAACTCTTCAGAAAATCCGATGAAGGAGAAAACAAAAACATAAGATTTTCAATATCTATATAAAATAAAATAAAATATTTTCACTCTGTTACGAATTTACGTATCAGAGGTGTATCTAGATAGAGTATTTCCAATGAGACATAAATCATGATCTTAAATTCTAATGATCTAATTCCACTTCTCTGAAGTAACTGATTCATTTTTCTTTAAGCTATTTGATGCTCCATCTGCAAGACAAAGCACTATAGAAATGGAAGAAAAAGAAATTCAATTATTTTTGAAAAGTTCCTAAGAAGAAGTCAAAACATTTCCAGCAAATAATAAAGAGTACCCAATAAATATTCACAGAGATTTTAATGCAAAGCTGAGATTTCATAAAACAGCTGAGAAATTAGTTAGTTGAAATAAGTCTTGCATCACGACTGCGATCATTCTGGATAATCTGGTGTCAGATCCTCCAAATATCTGAGGTACCTTGCTTTTATTTATGAACTAATTTGTAACTGGTGAGTTAAGTAAACATCAAGGAATAGATTGCTTGGTACTCGGTAACATATTTTCTTGTCATCCAACATACCTTTTGCCATCTGGGACAAAAATAATCCAGTTTTCCAGCTGGTATTTTTTATTTGCATGGCCCACTGCCAACTGGTTGTCATTTCCTCAGTCACAGTGGAATGGGAAACAAGCTCTTGCTGCATATACATACCCTCTTCTATTTGTACTTTGCCCCAGGAATAAACTAATTGCTGCTGTAAAACACTGTTTGTACCTTACCCAGAATTCCTCTAGGAGCCCTGCAAGAGAGGGATGTGAAATCATGCCAGCTGGCCCTTTGGCTTTGAGTAGACAATTAATAGTTGTCTGCCAATTACCAGTTTACACTGGAACTTTTAAGAAAGAAAAAGTCTACAGAAATGTAGATTAGATTCAACATCCACTGCTCATACTCACTGATCACTCTTTGCTTCATGGGTCTTAAACACCATAGTTGGAAAAGAATGAATATGTCTTGTCATCTGTCTCTCTACCCATGCAGGTTTAGCTGCTATAATATATTCGCTGGGTGTTGTCTATCCTAGTCAGGTTTTGAATGATATCTTTCCAATTATTTTTGGTTAGAAATCTAATCAAGAGTTGAACAGATTATTTTTTCTTAAGGTTTTTGTTTGTTCATTTGTTTTTTTAATTTTTTTTCACGTTCAGCCTAAA
This sequence comes from Rhabdornis inornatus, assembly GCA_013397075.1. Lineage (NCBI taxonomy): Eukaryota > Metazoa > Chordata > Aves > Passeriformes > Rhabdornithidae > Rhabdornis > Rhabdornis inornatus. The sequence continues at coordinate 182,124 of VWZS01004306.1, read as the reverse complement.
TGTTCCTTCTGTTCATTTGTCCTCATGCTTTAAAACATTCCTCCTTCATGGCTTTGCTTTTTTTTCCTTTCTATCTGCTGGCCCCCTGCAGTGAAATACAAGTTTCAGTATTCTATTAAGTGCTGCAGTTGCACTTATCCTTCCCCCTATATCAAAAGAATCACACTTTCTTTCACCAATACTTATGCATATACCATAATTCACAAAAGAAATTGCTGAAATTTCTGAAAAGCTCTTTTACATATAGACACCTGAACTTCTATTATTTATTGTTACTACGATGGACTCAGGAACTTAACATGTAACTGTATTCTAAAATACCAGATTTATTTTGATCATAATAGAAGTTTTAACTTGCAACAGATTCAACAATAAATTTGACTTACAGTATGTGAAATGGAAAATGGAGGTCACTCCCTCACAGTTAAGGTATCACCAGAATCATTGGCCATTAGATATCACACAGTGATTTACTAAAGACTCTTTTTCTCAAAATTCTGAAATATTTAAATTATCTTGATACCAGGATCCCATCTGGTTCTTGGTTTTGTGTAAAGTTCTAAAGGCCTAAAACTGCATTATGGAATTTCCTTATGTTGGGTGCCAATGTGAGCTAACTGTGAGGTGCTGAATAAATAATAGACAAATTCTACTTCTATCACAATTTAAATGGTGCAAGTGTAAACCCCTGAGTAGCAGGAAACAGGTACTTAGTGTTTCTGATTTGGTTGACAAAACACTCCCCAGAGACTTGCCATCTTGCAAGCAGTGATTGCAATCAATATAAATAATTAATCAATATAAATTCTTTTTGACTTTTCAGGTATTTTTAGAAGGAACAAAAAGAAAAACATTTTGCTGGATAATCAGTTTTGTCAATTACTGTAGACAGGAAGGCTGCTGTTTCACAAAAGATTGTACTATTTCAGATCAGCTGTTCTAAGAAGGCCAAGACAAGCAATAAGAAACCATCTGAAATATCATGAACAATTCTGATGATGTTTGTCCAAGAAAGAAAACTTCAGCTTTAAACAAGTCGAGAAAATATCTTCTGGTGTAATCAAGGAAATTGGCTGTCTTTTAATTTAAGAAATTAAAACTTGCAGAGCCTGATAATCTAGTAAAATGGAACTAAAGAAGAGAATAAATCTCATCCATGTGTCTGGGAAAGAAAGATTGTAAGAACATGAGGTAGTGAGAAATAGTAATGGATAATTGACGCACTAAAATATACATAAACAAGTTATCAGTAAATTTGTATCTGAAATTAAAGGCAAATATTAACTGACAGCGGGGTTCTTCAAAAGTATAATGGGAACTTAATATACTAGTGAACAGGAGTATAAGTGTTTTGGGAATAGCCAGTGTCCAGAAGGAGGAACTGTATATAAGGCTGCATACAGTTTTATCGAGTGGTAGGGGCTGACTGGCTGCAAGATAAATCACAGAATCACAGAACAGCTGAGACTGGGAGGGATTCCTGAAGGTCATCTGGTCTAATGAGCCTGCTCAATTAGTCATGGTCAGAGAGTGCTGCCCTGCACTCTGTCCAGATGACTTTTGTAGATTCCAAAAGGCAGAGACTCTCTGGACAACTTGTTCTCATGCTCAGTCACCCCCACAGTAAAAAGTGTTACTTCACATTTGCAAACTTGTACTTCAGTTTGTGTCCTCTTTTCCAGTTATTGCTACACAAGAGATACCGTATGTACTGACAGACATTGACTACTCAGTCACTATGTTTTACAAAAATTATTTCAAAGCTTAAGTTTCAGATACCATAAACTCTTTATACTAGCTGCTTTATGTTTTTTCTTTTTGATAGCAAAGCTGGTTTTCCCCCCAGTGCAGTCCCAAAGTGTTCTTGTGCTCTCTCATAGAGGCTGGAACAAAGCTTCTTTTGAAATACCAGCCGGATAACCTTGACAATGCATAGCTGCTCACTTTGAAGTTTTATGTAAGCATATGAAGCCTTAGCATATGCAGATTTTCCAGGCATTGAATTGACAGGTTATCTGGTTACAGTTGCTCCAAGAGTCAGCACAGTGATGTCTCATGCTTTGCAGGCTGCTGTAACATTGTGAAGCATTTGTGCCTCATCTGAGGTTCTACACTTTTCAGGGATGGCAGTTGGAAGTAGCTGATCACATTTGCTAGTTTAAATCAGTAATTTATGCCTCTATCTGAATAATAAAATTCTCTAATAATCTCTAATCCTCTATCCCTAGTAATCTCTATCTCTTAATAATCTAAAATGGTGCCATATGACTCCCTGTTTGCTAAAATCTTTTGTTTTAGTATGAATATTGTTAAGTTGATACCCATACCTACAGCTTTTGTCCTCTGGAACTGTTTCCTTCCAGCATCTTTTTGCTTAGCTTGGTAAGCTTTTCATTCTTGTCATTCTCAAACACAACATCTTTAAGCAAAAGAAATAGAATTCAAGATTATCTTCCTATGTTTGCATATTCAAATCTTAGGAAGATTAACTAACTTTCTTTATCCTTGAAACACTGTCAGAATTACAGTTTGCTCACTCTACATTTGTACTTATATATCCCACTAAATAAAAGATATACTGAGTGTCAGCAATGGAACTATGAAACAGATTAGATAAAAACCTGATTGCTCTTACAAATATGTTTCTGAATAGACATAGTTCATTTCATATTTAATGCAAGCAATAGGAAAAGAGATAAAATATGAAGTATGTTCAGGGATTTATGCATGTAGTTTATGATTGACCTGAAAAAACATAAAGTAGTGGATTTGAATTATGCCATTGTACATTGTACATAAATATAAAAAAACAAATTATAATTAAAAAAATGTTCCTGCATTTAGCCTTATTATTTGGTAAAAATTAGTAACAATGAAACACTGAAATTATGTTGTCTTTAGAAACAAATAGTGTTGAGATTGATAGATTTTTCATTATTTCTTGCTATATATCTTATCATAAAGAAAACAGTACAAGAGAAAGATAGTTTTGACTTCTACTAATGATTCTAAACATGAAAAAGATTAAATTAAAAATGATAAGTTTGAAGTTGAGTTAGGCAGAATTTTGAATAAAAAGATCATATTCAGCTGGACTGATATACATATGTAATTATAGGCATATATTACTTTACTTTATATATTTAAATGTAAAAACACACAGCTGCAACTATGTACTTGCATAAGGAATTCCTATACACATCCCACTGTTTCCAAAGAGCACAGCAGCGTGCTGATTGTTTTATCTCAAAGACAATATACAAGTTTAACAGAAAATAAAAATGGTTTCACATCACTTTCTTTTTGTAGATATTTTCTGGTGGTTGTTATTTTCCCCAAGGTCAACAATCTTTATAAAAAAGCACATATGCAAAGATATAAGATTCTTTTCTATATGAACAGTGTGTTCAAAGGCTTGTGTCCTAGTCTCTGCTTTGGAATGCAAAAATTTATAAACTCAACTACTAATGCTATAGAAAAAGAAAATTGTATATTTATGTAAACATACATGTGCCTATGTACTCATATATATGCCTAAACATTAATAAATGTGATACATACACATATGAAGTACAGATGCAAAAATAGAAACATGGGCATATAAGAGTACATATATACACATGCTTATATGTAAATATATATATGTACATAAATATATCTCTCTATGTGTTTATATTTTTTTTTGTGGGCATGTGTGTATGTATGTATGTACGTATCTCTCTCTCTCTCTCTCTCTCTCTCTCTCCTAGAATGCTATAAGTAATAGAGAGCAGGGCAAGGCAAATGAGGATGTGTTCCTTAGAAAAGAGAAGAGGGGAAAAAACGACCTTCAAACTTTTATGCCTGGGGGACTTCCTTGGAGCTGAGTGCTTGTACAATATGTAGTACCATGCACCTTTATTGAAATTTCTATTGAAATTTCCTTCTGCTATCTATAATTTTGATGTGCACAGTTGTATATGGGTGATTTTAATCCAATTTTGTGATGGTTTCAAATCTTCTCATCAGAATGTTTGCAAAACTGCCTTGATCTCTTGTGAAGTCCTCCTATTTGTGTTTCACCTTTTCCTCCTCATTGATGAGAATAATTGTTCTTTGGTCTACTGAATCACAGTTCTGGTTTCAGTTGACTGGCACCTGTAAACATTTGGAAAATGTAATTACTCATTACAAGTAAGCACAATATCAGTATTTTTCTCTGCTCAATGGAAAGAAAAAGAAAAAAAAAAGATGGCTTTAAAGCATTTCATTTCATGCTTTATCACAAAATGGCCTAGTTTTCTGTTCAGTGTAGACAACGAAGCCACCTGTTGGAGCAGGAAATAACTCTGCCATTAGAAGGACAAATCTCTTCTGTTACTTTCTTAACTCTTACTATTTCCTTAGAAAGAAGACAATTAATTAAAATATATTTGACTGAAGCCTTTAAGATGCACATCTTCAACCACACACAAAATGTCAGTACATTTAAAATTTGCACTATCTCTGTATTTCTCCATAGAAAATATCTCCTCTCCATGCCAGATAATCCAGATGCAGTCAAATTTTTTGTGATTATTACCCTGCAAGTAAAACAAAGGGCTGTCAAGTATCTCACAAAGAAAACCTTGTACTTTTCAGAGCCTCTGGATGCAAAACACCTTATTCTTTGCATCAGTACTCTATTTTTATGAGAAGCAGTGCTCTTCCAGAGATGTTTCCTGTGAGCATGGTCAGAACTATAGTTTGAGTTGTCCTATAGGAGGGGAAAAATAAAGGCTATAATTAATGACAGAGAATAAAGTATTGAGTGAACCTTTAGCAAATTTGCAAGTGACACCAAGCTAAGTAGTGCAGTTGACACACTTGAAGGATGGGATTGCCTCTAGAGGGCCCTGTAAAAGCTCAACAAGCAGGAATCTCATGAGATTTGACAAGACCAAGAACGAGGTACAGCACCTGGTTTGAGGCAACCCCTGGCATCAACACAGGCTGGGGATGAACAGATCAGAGCAGCCCTGTGAGAAGGATTTGGGGGTGCTGGTGGGTGAGAGCTGGACATGACCCAGCCATGGACACTCCCAGCCCAGAAAGCCAAACGTGTCCTGGGCTGCATCCAAAGCAGCGTGGGCAGCAGGGGAGGCACACAAAGGTGATTAGACAGATTGAACACCTCTCCTGTGAGGTCGTTCTATAATTCTATGATAACATTTAAATCAAAAGGGAATTTTAATATTTTTCTGTGATTTGTGCATTCCTTTAGGCCTAAGGGACTAATTAAAAGCATTAAGGCAGCTCTAAAGAAAGACATTGTAAGAAATTATTTCTGTTAAGAAAGCCTATATGACTTTTACATGCAAGAAAAGAATCAAAATCAAGAAATGAAAACATCCATCATGTAGACAAAATTATTATGTAATCTATGATTATAAAGATACTAAGAAAACTGATGATTAGTTAGAATGAAGGACTATATGATGAACAGTTGAGTAGAGCAGGAGGTTTGAGTCTTCATACTAAGCCATGGACAAAAATTGTCCTGGTTATGCAATCTTTATTTACCCAAAGCACTATGACAGATTTTTTGCCTAATGCTGAAGACATCTAAGCTTACATGTAAAAAAGTTCAAGAGGAAATAAACACTGTGTAATTTTCTCTTGAATGGCTTGTTAAGATATCTTCTATTTGTGTGTACTTTTCTGTTGCAATTATTTATATGTTTCTGTACACATAAACTTTATATGCTTCTCCTGCACTTTGTTAGATGCAGTTCTCATCTATATGCTGAACAAATTACAGTGCATGTTTATTGTTATTTCACTTTTTAATGTGACCTTTACTTGTTAGAGGTTGTATTCTTCATCCTCCTTTTTTTTTACCTTTTGAAAAATGTTGGCTTTTTATAGACTTCTCCCTGTGCTGACACTGGTACGTAATACTGAATGTATTTCAGTAGCAATGTTTGGTTAGATGGATTTTCCATTCATAGAGCTCAACTTCTCAACTACTGAAAGTGCAGTGTTGCAATAGTGCCCCAAATAAATTTCACCAAGTTAAAAAATATAGATAAAGCTCTTCCATTTCTATTAAATTGTGGTATTTTGTGATATATGCAGTCTGCTGCCATAGAAGCAGAGTTCACTACTAGTAGAATAGCACCAAGTGTAATTTAGTAATCTTTATATAATGTGAAAATATACAGGTACAATGAAATAAAGTCACCACAATTTTACTGGCTTTACAATGATACATTTTACATTGAATGTCTATTGTTGATGAGGCTACTGATACAGTTCTCTCAAGATTGTTCACAGTGGTAACTTTTAGGTAGTGATGCAAACTTCTGGGATAAGGAAGCTGAATTTGGACATGTTTGAAAATTGGTTTTGAAATCCTAAATCTTAATTTACTGTGTGTCTGAATTTTCTCTGTTAAAGCAAAAAAGGAAATTACTTTGGGGGAACCAGGCAGAGGACTTACGTACTTAAAGGACATACTTTAATCAGTGGAGCACAAGAAGTGCTTTACCCACAATTTTTTTAAAATTACTTGCCAGCTAACAAACAGACAGGTAAGTGTACCTTTGGTCCATCAAATCCATTTCTCAAGGAGATTTTCACCAGTGATCTGGATGACATTTCCAGAAGGCATTCATGTAATCTCAAATATTTTCTGTAAATTTAGTATTCCATGAAAGTATTTTTTGATCTATAAAAAGCTATAGAAATACTTTAACCTCTGAATTCAAACATGAAGCAGACAGAAGGTATAGTTCTTTGTCATTTCTTTCACCTGGAGACAGAATATTTCCTTGCTCTAGACTGAATATATTCAAAAATCTTTCTGCTAGCCTGTTTACACTTAATATTGTGCTAAATTATGTTTGACTAGCTAATTTCAGCCTGTAGAGTAGAGTTCTGAAGATTATATAGACCTGCAGCTATTGATTGCTGATAAAGTATAGGGTATGGAGTTGTCAAATCTTCATTTAACACTTCAGGATACACTGAGCTTTTTGTTTAGTCTGTTTCTACACAACTAAGAATACTCTTCAATTAAAGCTTTCTTGTGAAGGTTAGTCTGTTCACTTTAAGCATTTAAAGATAGAACAGATATTTACGGATGTGTGCTGCTGATATTAAAAATTATTTTAGCCAAAAATATGTCATGACAAAGATCAAATACAAAGAGGAAAAATCCTTACTTCCCAATCAAAGTAAAACAAGAGGGAAAATAAACATAAGGAAGTCCTGAGTTTAATAAATGTCTGTTAAAAGCAATTAAACCTTGCTTTTTCAAACTCTTATTCTAATAATGTTCTAGTACTTTTGGTTTTAGTAATTATTAGTACAATGAGAGTAACCAGCAAAAAGGCTCTCCGTTTAATATCTTTCCACTATTTGATGCTGCTTTGGGAAAACTTAAGTTGTTGGTTTTATAAAAGTGCCACTCAAGTAATTTTATTGGTTTCTCTGTTCTTATATTCTGAATTCATTCATTACTAATTTTCTCATTTAGTTGTTGCCCTTTTTTTGGGGTGGAAATGCCTTTAGAATTTTTGTCACAGCAGTTTAGGTGATTATTAGATGTATGAAGTAGCCAGAGGTCAATACCCTATAGTATGAAAAGAAGCAAAACTGAAATGGTTGGAGATTTTTCTATTGGGGACTTTTCTTCCACATTGATTTTCTAAAAAATGTAGAATAGTAAGAAAGGTTTTTACCTCAGTGGCTTCCACTTACCGAGATGTGGTGGGTTGAAGCCAGATGGCAGCTATTCCTTCAACCAGTCACTCATTCACTCCCCCTCAGTGGTATGCAGGGAGAGAATTAGAGATGTTCAAGTGGGAAAAACTCATGGCTTAAGACAGCTTAATAAGTGAAGAAAGAGAAATGATGGGGAAGAACGAAAAGGTGGTGACAATCATTCACCACCTCCCACCACCAGAATGATTCCAAGCCAGTCTACAAGAAATGGTTAGTTTGGAAAATCTGCCTCCAGTTTGATTGTTAAGCATAATGCTATGAGTTATGGAATATCTCTTTGGTTCTTTCAGGTCAGCTGTCTCTATCTCTTGCCCATTCTTTGCCTACCTGCTGAGAGGCAAAAAATCAACTCCATCTCAGCAGAACTCCGTACATCAGCACATGAGGATTGTACAAGTGATGAATAAGGATGAAAATGTGTGTGTGTGTGTGTGTGTGTGTGTGTGTGTGTGTGCACGCGTGCAACTGTAAATATGTGTGATTACATTTTGTTCTTCTTAGTCCTTAATCTGCAATTAAAATTTAAACATTTTAAATTGAAAGTAGGGATGCAGTTAGAATAGGAGGGAAACAGATTAAAATAATATCTAATGTGGCAAAAAATTATTTTACAACAACTGAAAATATTATATTTTACTTTTTTGGAGGAATCTTACATAGTAATAAACCTCCCACAAGAATAGATACAATTGTGTTAGGAGTAATGTGGCAGGGTGGAAATTATACTATTTTAATAAGTCTGAGTATGGGTGATAGCTCCTTCTGTGATGACATAGAAGATTATGTTGGCGTAGAGACACATTCTCAAACAAATGTGTTCCTCCAATATCCTAATACTCCCCTAGCCAGGGTGAACATGCATAAACAGTATGAATTTCAGGAACTGAAGAAATTGTGTCATGATGCAAATAAATATGCTCGTAGATTTGATGTGGTTCTTTGTAAGGATGTGGTGCTTGCAAAAACTGGCTCTAAGAGGAAGTCTTATGTAAGGTGAATAATTTGTTTATGGTATAATACAGAGGTCTGCTTTGAATACTAATTGCAGCAATGACTGTTGTAGCAGGGGAACGCTTTGGAAAAAAAGAAGTAGAAGAAGCATTGGTTAAAGTGATACAGTGAGAATTTCCAGCAGATCAACCTGTTTAATTTGTTGAACAAAAATTTAAATGGTGACTTGATAACCGACTTGAAGAACCAATACAGAAGGCACTAGTGGCACAGTATATATACAGAACAATGTATATCACAAGTACTTTATTTTCTAGTAATTGTAACTAGGCAAATTTAGAAAAATCATCCAGTTCTGTGGTGGGTGAGTTTTTTTGGTTTTGGTTGGTTGGGGGTTTTGGTTTTTTGTGGTTTTGTTTGTGGGTTTGTTTGTTTGTGGTTTTGTTTGTTTTCTGTTTGGTTTCTTTTTCTATTAACAAATAACAAGTTCATCCTATAAAAATGATATGATACTGATTAAAGATAGTATCACAGAAAGAGTAATTAATTTGTTGAAGCCTCTGCCATTTTTAGTACAAAATGTTAAACACTTGATCACTTACAATAGATTTTGTAATCACCTAGTTTAATTAAAATAATGACTGTAAGGGTGATGCAACTCAAGAGTAATTAGTTATGGCTCTGAACAAAAGAATAACCTGCTGAAATGGTGGTACTGTAAGTATGGAATACTTTTTTTCCCCTTTTTTTTTCAGGATTATCAGCAGAAACAGCTGAACTCCTTTACTAGAATGAAATGTTCAAAACAATAAGGGCCACCATGTGAAACACTTGCAAATACAAGGCAGGTCAGAAGTTAAGTTGTCTGTGTTGAGGGGCTGAAATAATTTTGAGCTGAATACAAATGAAGAAAATTGTGTATTGACCTTGTGGAATTGGTAGCGTTGGAGGCCCTAAGCAGGCAGAATTGAACAAAGATAGAAAGATAGATGCATCAGACAATAGAGGTATTAGCAGCTGAGGAGACAGAGAGAAAAACTTATTTTTAGGGAAAAAATATGGTTGCTAGCAAAAACCATGCAACTATAAACAGAAAAATTCTTTTTAATATTTGTTTTATTCTGCTTTGAAGAAAGAATAAAGAAACAGGACTTCCTGAAACATCAGTTTTTCCTCCTCTCAGAAATATCAAACCTCCCAAATAGTTTTTTAATGGCTTGAGATACATGGCAGTTTTTTATTATAATTTCCTAAGGAATTTATTTTTCTAAGATTTTTCTTAAGAATTCTCTTTATTCAGATTTATTATATTATATCTAGTATGTGATATTACAGTATTTTATATGTAATAACAATTTAAAATAATTTCTGTGAAAGAAATTCCCTAATTAAATATACAGTGGAATAGCTAGTAGTTTTTATATTACTCTGTAGAGCAATTTTTAAGTAGCTGAATTTGAAAAGGATAAGTAGATTTTAATCTGGTGAAATTTTGACATTCATGAAGTACAAAATCTTATATAATTGATGACAGAAAAGCTGGTTAACACTGAGTTAGCTACCGGTGTTTTTTTATCTTATATTAATTCGCAGTTAAAGCCAGACAAGGAATAAGTTTTAGGATGTATATTTTGGTTTCATGAATAATACAGAAAGTTATGTAGCAAGTCTAGAAATATCTTATGCTTGTATACTTAAGTACACTTAGGGCTAAAAAGTAACCAGATCCAACAGAGCTCAACTTCATGGGAAATCTTGTACTTGTACAAGACTACTACTACTACTTGGTCGTTGATCTTCTGTTCTTTAAAGGTCTGAACCATAAAAAGGGATAGAAATAATTACTAACTTCGTGAGGGATAATGCTTTTGTTTAATGCATTACTTAAGATGTAAAAATGCTTCAGTGACAATTAGTTAGAGCCATGTGAAAGAGGAAATGTCCTGAAACTCTGTGTTTGATTGGTCTGTCAGCACCCCAGGAAAGCTGAGCCTGTCAGTGTCCTGTTATGGGGGGCTCTCCACTGAGCAGTCCTTCTGGGTTGAGGAGGGCAGTTCATTAGATATATTCAGGATCACATGCCAACAGGAGAAGGGAGACACTCTCCCAGGTCTCTGTATTTTTGTTTGAGTATGTTACCCACTACCAGAGACAACCAGTGCACTTGAAGATCCAATAATTCAGAGAATAACACTCTTTATTAATAAAATTGTGACAGATTAAGGCTCAAGGATTGCTGGTGTTTGTATCTGGCCACAAAAACATAATCAAAGCAATATATGAATGAGCTTTAGTCTCTAACAATCCAGCTCAAGGTAAGCATTCAGCGTGCATACATTATTTTTATCCTATCAACCTCCTCATGAAGGAGAAGACAGGTTCAGTCTGTCAACAGATCCCAAAAGTTACAATGGAATCTTCTCTAACTTCTACCCATTTTCAACTTACTTTTGTATTATTTACATTTAGTGCATATTGAATGACTCTAGTCATACGACATGCAAAATGAAGAGAGGTCACATGTCAAAGGTGGGTATTTTGGGGATGGAGGTGTATGTCAGCATTACACCAGAGGAGAGCAATTTTGCAAGAGGTGATGGTTAAGCAGCAAGACTTTGTCTTTCATCTCCTTTGTCTGACAGCTGCTGTGTAGCTTATCAGATAAAAGTACTGCTGAGTTCCCTCCTCTGCAAGGATTTCAACAGATACTGGCTGTGGCATCACAGCTCCACTCCATGTTCTGTTTCATATTCCCCCTATTGTGTTTGGATAGTTGGACATGCTGACTGCATTCCATCCGGGAAGTAGCAATCACATTTTCCCCTAACTTCTGTAACTCGTGTACTGTTTAAACTGCATCTATAACTTTCCACTCTGCTTCATCCTCTGTTTCATCTCTCTCTTTGCAATGTATTGTGTATTCTGACTGTAATTTCTATCTGTTCAAATTTGACTTTTCAGACTTCTTTGATTTAATCCTCAACCTTTTTTCCATTTAGTATTCCCACATATTTTCTATAGATTTCTGAAAAGATATAACATATAACCTAATATGTTGTAACATATAACCTCTATTATAACCCTTTATTTAGGATGAATCTTCTACATTATCTATACCTACTATGTGAGGTATAAGATACATTTTTGTCCTCGGCATTGTTCACTACATTCCATTTCTGACTTCCCAAATTTTGCTAGAATTATAAAGATTTCATGCAAATCTTTACTCGTGAAATGTTTTGCAGAGGGGAACCACTCTCCTGTTGAATGGCCATGACATCTTGACACTTTTCGACCTTTATAAGCATAAAGAGGACTCATAAACCAATTTTTGAGATCTGTGTTTCTATATGTGGGGAAAAAAAAGATATGCCTCATGATCTTTGTGATAAATTCAAATAAATAAAATAACTTAGCATCTAATTTGATTGGGTACATGGTCATTAGGTAAAAAAAAACACAAACCAAATCAAAGCAAAAAACGGCAAAATCATATTTTAAGAGTGTTGTTAGATAATTCTCTTTTATCTCTTCCCTGACCAAATCCAAACTTGCCTAGGAACAGCACAGAGCTTTCATGGTCAATGTGCACTGATCAGGTTCTGTGATCTGCTGTTAAAAGAGTCATAGTCTCTTCATCCTCCTTGTCTCTTACTCTGATGTACTCGTGGAGGAAGCAGCAGTTAATAAAACTTTTAGATATGTTGTTCACAGGGATAATAATACTACATGTCCTTGAGAAGGAGTACATCCTTGCTAGTCTGGAGAGAAGATAAGAGTCCTATAGGTACTAAAAAGCACTTCAATTCTACATGCTATAGGGATATTCCTTTGATGGAGTGAACAGTCCTAGGGTTAGAATGGTGGGAGGATTTTTCACAGAAGACAAGAAATGAGTATCTTTATTATACAATAACTTTGTCTGTGATTTTCACTGGCTTTTAGAAGTCTTCCTAAATTTTTTCCACTGATGTCACAAAGAGTCATGACTGTTTTAACTACAATTCTTAGAACTAATGCTAGGAATACTGGAAAGATAAAGTGAAAACCATCATAATTATTTTTGATTTTTATTTCATAATTTTATTTTAACTGATAGTGGTCATTATACTGTTGAGACACTATTGGATATAAGCAGTCAGTGTGTTTTAGAATGAGATAAAGGAACAGTCTTATGAAGGACAACTGAGGAAGAAATTGGAAAGACAGTTTAGCCATGTTAAATACTTTGGAATAAAAGTGAAAGAAAATATATTTGAAGTAATTCCTTAAGACATTAAGTCATTAGTCACAAGTCTTTTTTTAAACTTTTGTTTAAGGAGAATGTATTTACAATATTTGATTTTGATGTCTGCTTAAGGACTGTTTTGTAGAAGGGGGAGCATTTTCTTTTAAAATACTCTTAAAAGCATCTTTTAAATTTTATTTTCCTCCTTTAGAATATTGTAAAGTCAAATCCTTCGGTTTATAATCTGAATATGAATAGAAGTCTTTTTTGAGATAGGGTGATGTTTTATTTCTAACATCGTCCTGAAGATTACATCTTCCTAGAATGTTTCTTTAAAAGCTTAAAAATTCTTGGAGAAAACAAAATAATTTTGTTCATATATTATTGCAATTCTGAATGTGGACATTATCTTACATTCTAACTCACAGACTCAGTAGTAGCTATTACAGTCTCTACTTAAAGGGACCAACATGAGTTATTTGACAGGACATCCAAATTATGAAAATGGAAATTCAAACATATAGAGAAGCAAACATCTGTAAGCTTAAATAGATCTTTAAGTAACAAACCTTGAGCTTTTGATTTTCCTTTGAAGCAATCAATTCAAAAATCAGCCTCACTGTCAAAGCAATATGAACAAAAGAATCACCCTTTTTTCCTTTCTCTTTTATTTTTACTTTTTTTTTCTCCCCCAAATTAGACTGACTAAAATCCCAGGATATGAAGAAGTGAGAAGAGACAGAGTAAACAATGGTGCTGAGAGTGCCTTTAACCTTCATTTTTCAAAACCATTTTTCATTTTTCATTCATCAAAATAAGACATACTGTGTAGCTAATACTTCTGATGAAATGCAATATAGTAGTTTCTACTGAAGTTTTATGGATTAGGACTGCACATAATGAGACCTTTCACTAACATAAATTCTTATGAGTCAACACATTTATGAGTGCAAACGAATCTGTGTACTCTATCTACAACATATGATTAATGAAAGAATATTTGTACCCAAAACAATTTTTCTTTAGTGAAGCAGTAAAGAACAGAAAATTATTTTCATTTTTATAACCATTATATATCTATTTAAGTTTTCAAGTGTTGCCTTAATAGCATCAATATTCACTTCCAAGTTAATAATTGAGACCTACACAAAATATCTGAGACTAATAAGAAAGAATATTGAAGGTGAGAAAAGTATTAAAACATATTGCAATATTTGTTGGCAATATATGGTTGTGTGTTATGAAATAAAATAAAACTGACTCTGCCATGATACTGACCAAAATTTTCACCTGTACTGCAGAGATCTGACAAGCTTATTTAAACTCAAAGCCCAAACCAGTAATAGTCTATTAAAATCCATCAGCTTCTTCCTTATGACTCTAAGCCATTTACTGATAAATTAAAAAGCTGTATATATGAACTACTAACTGTCTTTTATATATGTAACTACAGGAGGTTTACCTATGGGCATTTTTATAATAATTTTTCCTTGGCAATCTACTCAATTTTGACAAAACTTTCAAATAAAACCAGGTCATTCATCACATAGCAAAACGAATCTATGTGCATTAAAAAATTCTAGAATGCATTAATGCATTGAATGCATTCATTCATTCACTTCTTAAGGAAATGATGCCTCATGTACAGATTGAGGGAGAGGAATTGGAAGGAGGTGGATTCTTTATAAATCTACATAATTGTAAGGTTATGGAAAGATCAAGGAAAGTGACTCTATAAGGCAGAACACTACCTAAAGGCAGTATCCATAAAAGATAGACACTCTATAAAGTATAACTATAACACTTTCTAACTTACAATCAGTCTTAAAAAAAACCTGTAGCATCAACGTATTTGAAATTTTTAATTGTCTGGAACCAAGCAACTGTAAAAATTCCAACATATGTAAGAAACCAATAATTTCCAAGTATAAAGTAAAATGGTTCTGAGACAAGACACATTACAGTTAAATAAGTAAGGAAATGGAAAGATTACTGAAATTTTAAGATAAACACAAGAGAAAATTTAGTGAATAAAGGAAGTTTGATACCTACTGACTATGTTCTCTTTAAATATTCATAACATAACTGCAGTAAAAAGAGCCCAAGTCTGTCATATCACCAACAAAAATATCAACACTCAACAAAGAAGGATTGAAAGTTACTAAGAATCTGTAATTGAAACATTTAATTTTCTGTCTTTTCCACTGAGACTAGGTCTATCTTGTTTGGTTTTTCCATAGCAGAAAGACCAATCATCTTGATTAAATAGCTCTGACTTGTGCAATATGACATTATTACTATAAATTGACACAGCACATATTTTTGCATAATAATTTGGCAGACCGAAACCTTCCATTATCCCAAGTTTCTTTCAATTAAATTCTACTGTGTAACTGGCCTAGTTAAGAGGATAGAACTTATCTTTCACCGAAGTCCTATTTCTTATTAGCAAGAGCCTTACATTGGGGAAAAAGTTTTCTCTAGAACAACATACTAATACACAGACTGTTTTAACAATAAATACCACAGTCAGGGTTCACTGGATTGTAAAGGAGCTTTCTCGCATAGTCTGCCCACAGAATAGTCTGAAAGAAGGCAATTATGATACTGTGTAGGCCAAGAAGTGACAGACCTATCTTTTCTCTCCTAAAGGCCTCGGCACGTTTAGTAAACATGATGAAAGAAAAGCTCAGTAGTGTGGAGTTCAGAAGTGTACAGTGAAAAAAAAGCCTCTCTCTATATATATTAATTAATCCAATAACTTCAAATATTCTTTAAAAAAATCTTATCTAATTTAGCAAGTTACCTGAAAATGCAATCTAAATGATTGTACGTTAAGGAAAAATATCTTGGTGCATGCTAATAACAATCCACTGCACAGTTAGTGTTTTCTAGATAAAAGGAAAGTAATTCTTGACAGAAAAAAAAGGTCTATAGTAAGGATTCGTGCCATTTCTGTCTTTTTGCCAAACTAATTTGATATCAACTTTTTTTGTTGAGAATGTGCAGGACATGGAGTGCAACCCCTCTCCAATATTCAGCCAAGACAAATACTCTCACTCAGGCTCTGGATTACTCCCTGTTTTTCAAGATCAGGGCAAAAAACCTAAACTTGCATAATATGTGGAAGTAATGCTCCCTATTTCTTTTGCTTTCTACTTGCACATTTTCCCCTCTGTCTTCCTTTTTCTAGGCACAAGAACCATTCACAGAAAGTATTAATTCCCTTTATTTATTCCCTTTTGGGTGTCCTTTGAAAACATGCCAGTCAAGCTCCCCTGAAATATGTGTCTGAAGGAACTTAGAATAATGAATAAGTAATAGCATGTAACAGTAGAAGTCAGACAGCAATTTGGGGGTTCAGTAATGAATGTGATGTGGTAATCTGAATCCATAACCATTGATATGGTTGTCTAACTCTGTGTACTTCATCACAAGCCCTCTGAGGAGGGTCTAAGGCAGGTGGGGTTGTTCAGCCTGGAGAAAAGGGGCCATGTCACAGGGGAAGACTATGTCCCACTCCACAACTGCCCAAAAGGAAGTGTGTAACAGCAGGAGGGTCAGTCTCTTTTCACAGGCAGCAAGTGACAGGACAAGAGGAAACAGGCTCAGACTGTGCCGGGGAGGTTTGGAATGGATACTAGGAAAATTGTCTTCACTGAAATAGTGGTCAGGCACTGGAACAGGCTGACCAGGAAAATGGTTGAGTCACCATCCCTTGAGGTATTTAAAAAACATGTAGATATGGATCCAATAGGATTAGGTTAGTGGTAGAACTTGATGACCTAAGGGTGTTTTTCAACCCAAATGATTCTATTATTCTATGAACCACGTTCATCATCTTACCTTGGCTTTTCAGTAAGTTTTATTGCATATAGATTCTAGGGGCTTCCAAATACTTTTGTGATATTTGGAATCAGAAGAGAGAAATAGTTCTTGTAGGCTTCCATCTGAATTTAAGTATATTCACTGAAGTGTTATTTCTAGTAGAAAAACTAATTGAATCGGCTGAGTCACCTTTGATTCAAATGTTGAATAAGACTTTCTCAGTTTATTCTTATTATTTAATTGCTCTTATTTCAATATTCATTGCTTCTCATGTGTTTGGCAGTATTAACAGTTCTTTGCTTATATCTACATTCTAATCTTCCATGAGAAAAAAAGGACTACTTACTAACTTTGAAAATATTACCAAACAGGAAACTACACTGTAACCCACTTAAATAATTTCCAAATCCAATCAAAATTTGTTTGAGAGGGTCAGAAAGAAGCTTACCTTTATATTTCCTAAAATATGAATAATCTTTCTGTGAAGAGGCTGACAAAGCTGATTATATCATGTTTTTTAATTAAATGAAATAATACTAA
>VWZS01004306.1:102030-164798 GCA_013397075.1 Rhabdornis inornatus | reverse complement strand
TGTGCTATATATTTTTAACATAAAACATTTAAAAATTGCTCAGAAGTATAGCATGGCTATGGAGATCTTTTAGCTTACATTTGAGTGTATTTCTCGATTCTGTCTCTCCAACTGATATTCACCATGAATAACAACAACAACAACAACAAAAAAGTAATTATAGGCAGTGGTTTCCCTTTAAATTGTGAATATTTTTCTTACTTTTTAAATTTGTAACTATTTTGTACGTTGCCCTATGAAATTAAATTACACAAACTGATTAAGTACTGTTTCAACAAGGTCTTTAATGTCATTTGAATACTAGTAGTCCTAAAGTTTTATTGAATATCATTTCTAGATGCTTGCAAGGCACTTTTTAGCTTTACACGGAATGTGCAGAATTTTATACTGAATACCTCTGCTGTTATAGACCATCTCATCTTACTCTTTCTGTATTGAGCAATACTGCAAGGAACATTTTTTTAAAGATTAGAACTTTATCATTCCCTCCCAGAGAGCACATTCCTGAAATCGTATAATTAAACTGGAAAAAACATTAAATATAAGGAGGCTTATACATAGTCACCTATAGGAGCTTAATGACATGAAAATATTTTATTTACTGAGCTCAAACAGTGCTCAAATTGAGGTTTGAGTACCTTAATATTAACTTCTGTTCACTCAGAGAGAGACTGACTGAACATATATTAATTATTACTCCTGGCTTATTGTTCTGAAGCACTGCTTTGTTCATACCACTGGTGGTTACTGCCAACTTCCTCTACAGTTCTCATCAAGTGAGTCATTGAAAATCTAAGTTAATTTTGTACTCTACTACTCCTCTGCATTCCTTCTTTAATAATATATTTAAATTAATTTCACTATTTTTATATTTTGCATTTCAAAATTCTTGTGTTTTGATGCAATGGAATACATACCAAGGCACCTATTGTGCTTTATTTGATTGCCTTTTCATTGTTTTTATTTTATTTTTTTTTCCTATGAGAAACCTAAATAATCATCTAATTTTTATGCGGTTAACTAGAACTTAGGTCAGAGGTTTGAGAGCTGTATATCTGTGTCTGCGCGTGTCACAGTTTTGTTTCTTCAAACATCTAGAATATTTCCTCAGAAGTCTATAGTATGTTCCTGGAAACATAGAGACATGTACTTTGGAAAAGATTTTGAGATCATTAAGTCCAGCTGCTGTGAGTACCTGTGCACATGGGGGATATTAGCACATGGCTCTTCCTCAGGCTGTGTGCCACATGTTTGATTTTGCATCTCCAAATACACACATGCCTCAAAGCTGTACAGAAGATGTGCTGATATTTCTAGAAGAATGTTTTTCCTAGATATTTAGAGCTAGCAAGAAGCCTAGAATGAAAATCATACTCTTAAAAAACCTGGAAGGTTGATTTTCTAGGCACTTGGCACTTAAAATTCCAAGAGAACTAATATGAAATGTAGAACTTTTACCAATCAATTCCTGGAGCAAAATAGTTACTTTTTCTGTTAAAAAAATCATCCATAAATATATCTCTAGCTAAAATAATTTAAACTCTCCTCTTTCTCTGCAGAGAATAATGATGAAAATATTTTGATTTTCCTGGGTGTTTGGTATGATTTGTCACTATAAAATTGGGATAAGAGTAGCATTCAGGAAGCTTTCCTTTCTTCAGACACTGTATTGGTCAGTTTAGACAGCTCTTGTTCAATAAATTGGTGTGTACTACTCTATTTCTTTTATTTATCTCCTGCAAAGCTTAGAGTATGCATAATGTACATGTGTAATAGTGTCATCTGCTGGTTTAACAAGATTAAATTAGAAAAGAAAGACCTACTTTAATACCTAATCCTCAAGGCCATTCTAATATTAGCCAATTTTTCTTTCAACAGCCAAGATACTATTACTTATGAAATATTTCTTTCCACAGCCAAGACACTGTAATTTATGTGTTACGTGGCACACAGTGGTTCAGTTTGCCTGTAGCTCACAGTTTGTTCACACTTAGGAGGTTGTTGCTCTGATGCCAAGAGAAGAAATTTCTATGTTACATTTTTCTTGGATGATTAGCCTGAACAATATAAAAGTGGTTTGAGATTCCCGGTGGAACAACTGCATTTGACTGTTGGGGGCTGAACAACACAAAAGTAGTTTGAGATTCACCATGAAATGACTGTATATAAGTATTGTTGGCTATTCTCTGTTGCATACACAACAAAAGAGGAAATTTATTCTGCTCCTTCGTAGACAGTGTATTTCATGGACCACAGAGCTTTTCCTTACTGTCTGTGAGCATATGTCTACTCCCACAAAAAGATACAGATTTCTCCGGCTTTCTTAGCTTGTGCAGACCACTCTAAGCAGTCAACCAAATGGTCTGGAATTTATCTAAAAACACTTGGAATGATATTTTTTCAATTGTCTAAAATCTCATCTTATACAAAGCTGTTAAAGAGTGAGTTTAGGATGAAATTTTAGTCAGGAGTTGTAATTTATGCCAAAGTCAAATTATTATCATGTTCTGTGTCCAGTTCCAGCCCATTCAATACTCCCCTGTGCTCTGTTCTGTCCATAATTCCTGTTTAGAGTACAAATCTGGTTTTCTGATTTGATATTGATATTTCCACTTCTGCTTCTATACTTATCTACTCAAATATCATATTTATTTAATGAACTAAATCTAGTCCCTAAATTTATTTTCTGCTTTCAATATTGTGGTATTAATTGGCAACGGTTGTTTATAAAAATTTTGAAGAGATTATTTTGAAAGACCTTGGAAAATGTAATAAGGTTTAAGGTTTTATTGAAGTTCAAAATTAAGTTTTGCCAAGGAAATTTCTGCATAAATTATTCATAGAAGACCATAATGCATGAGTAATTCAAGTGGCATCCTTAATTAGATGCTAAAAAATCCTTCTGCAGGAGCCTATCACTGCTTTATCAATTTAGAAGCAAATCGAGTTTGAAAAACAAAGAACTTCTCTAAGTCAAATTAGCAGGTAATCATTAAATCACTCATTGCAATTGAACTGCTATCAATATTTTTCTATCCAAAAACATACAGTACATTATGATGTATAGTGCTTATGAAATGCCAATGAAATGGACTCCAAACAATGAGATTTTAAATGAAAATACAGTGCTATGTATAAGTTGTTATTAGTGTTGGAAAAATGAGCCATGAATAATAAGCTTTTGAGGCCTAACAATAGTGGATAATGGAACACTGTATATAAGAAAAAAATAGCCAATACTTGTTTCTTCTAATATCCTGAAGCTCTCATAAAAGAAAAACTATTCACTTTCTTTGCATCTTGGTCCTCATGTCAGGTATTAGAACCAATTTCATATCACTATTAAATCTTTCATGGAAAAAGAAGGAATGGAAAAGTGCTTTGAAGTTCTTCTGCAAAATCATCTTTCTCATGAAACGTTCAGCCAGTTATGGCAGATAATTGTCTGATTCTTTCCTATTTGCTTTAATATTAGGTATTATTTTATCTATTTAAGCGACTACATCCCAGATTGTAATAACTTACTACAGAGTTCTACCTAGCATCAAGGCTGTTTCTTCTTAACAAAATTCAAACATGCTACCTCTTTCTAGTGAGGTAAGCAAAAAGCAATATTTCTTTCCTTAAGGCTGGGATTTTTGTTTGGTTTCATTTGTTTGTTTGTTTGTTTTGGTTTAGTTTTTGTTTATTGCTGATGTTTAATAAAGACTATGGTATCTCAGTTTCACTTTATCTTAAACTGAAATTATTATGTTTTCTTTTTCTTTCCCTGAAGGAATTATACTTTATAAGTGGAATTTCTGTGCTCCTCTGCAGCAGAGAATGGCTGTCCACTGGGGCAGCAGTTTAGTACTTGACAAAATGCAAGCACTGAAGAAGTACCTGGCCTGTTTCCCATTTATTTTTTTGGGTTTTTTTTCTATTCTAAAGGAATGTATAGTCTTACCTAGTTACATTTGCTATCTTGGGTATGCTCCAGATACTGTCCTGTATGTAGATATATATGTATATTTTTTTTTGTTTGCTTCTGTTTTTTTTGTTGCTTTTTTTGTTTTGCTTTTTTTTTTGTTTAAATATTAGCAGAAACATATTGCACAGAGTAACACACAGATGTATGTCAAATCTTTCCTTACGAATGGTCATACCCTTCTTATGTGTTTGTTAAATAAATCATCAAATCACCATATGAAAATGTTTTCTATATATTTCTGTATGAATAACTCAGGATGAAAAAAGCTAGGAAATTGCAGAAAACCAGCTTCTCCAGAGATGAACTGTTCAAATTCTTTCCAGTATTTGAGAGCTACTCTTCAGGTAACTATTGCACTTGCTGTTTCAGGATCTTGTTGAAAGGATGGATGCCAGAACAAAAAAGTTGAAAAGTTTTGTGGAAATTTTCTATGCACATTTCTGGGACCATTTTCAGTTCACCACCTGCCACTGAATAGAAGCTCAGTACTGCTAACATCAAGATCTTGAACTTTATTTCTACCAAGACAGAGACATTTTAAACTGTATACTTTATTTACTGAAATGTTCCAGCAGTTTTGTGGAGTGTAGTGAAATCCTAAATCAATAATTTCATAAAAAGTTATGTGAAAGTTTCTCATTATCTGTCCTTCTCTGTGAAGAAGAAGAAATATTATTTGGCTTACAGGTCACAGTCTGTGCTGTACTCTAATCAGTGGTTGGGTTTTGGGTTTTTTTCTCTTGCTTTATGACTCTTTAAAAATTACGTACTTTATTTCAGATGTAAAATTACATCTAATTATACTACTTCTGTCTATTTAAATAACAGTAGTGTTCACAAAAGCAAGGAAGGAAGTTTAAAGAAAGGTTAAAAGAAACGAATAAAATTGTGCAAGAAACATACAAGAAATGGGAGGAGAGACATTGTTATTTAATGGTCTAAGCTGTGATAATTAGTTTCCTAAATAGCGTTTGGTAGGTGAAAGAAGGCATTCAGCAAAGTGAGTTTAGTTGCATAATCTAAAATTCACGTAAAGCTCCTATTCAGTCCTGAGTCTAAATATTCCTATGGCTGCCAGGATACTAGGAAATAAATGTGAAAAATAAATGTTGTAGGAATGAAGTTGAGAAGTATGTTTGTAAAGGCCACAGAGAAGAAAGGAGGGACCAAAAATAGGTAGTTGAGACACACCAATCTTTTTTTGTTTTATGAAAAAGAAATGAAAGTAAAACCCAAAGTTCTGCAGAATATATGGCTTCTTATATCCAACTTCTTTTCATAGATGATTCAGGGAAACGCAAACACCAACTCTTAGTCTTTGTTCTCATTCAATTTTTGTTTAGAAATCTTGATTTAATACCACATTGTCAAATAGTTCTTTGTTTTGATCGTTATCTTTCAGCATGGACAACTGCAATAAAGCATTTGTTCCTAGCAGAGATTTATTTCATTCCTTCACTACTCCAATCAGTTAATCAGAGAAAATTTGGTAATAATTTTGCATATCGAGTACATGTTCTTTCTTTTCCTGCTGCCAGACTTTCTGCAGAAAACCTATTAAGAAAATATAAAACCTTATGTTGTTATGAATTTCCAAAAAATTATTAGTATATATTTTCTTAAACAGAAGCCCCAAAAATCATACTGTGGAATCTGCACCTATTTGTAATTTGATATGTTTATTCTGTGCATTAAGAAAGTGTGGTTTAACATAGGTATGTTTTTTAGAGTCTGCTGAAGAGTTTTGTTCTAAGACAAGATTTAACTCTTTCGTGTATGTAGGTTCTTAGCTGGAAAAAATTCCAAAGCTCTACATAATTATCAATTCAAAATTGCACTACAGGTGTTTGACTAGCCATTTTATAGGTAGTGCCTCTTACTTCAAAAGCTGTTGAAGTGTTCTCTTTACTAATAATTAGGTAGAGCACACAAACACAGGGTATGCACATAGACACATATTCAAATTAGAAAAAAGAAAGTAAAATTCACATTTTCACACTAAGAAGGCTTTATTGCTTTCCCATTGGTCACCTTTGGTCATCACATGTTAATATAAGTTGTATCTCTAAGTCAACACAAATCTAAAATTCAGGTTCTTCCTCATAAGTTCAGAAGGCTTAGAAATTTTAATATGTTTGTGCAGAGACTAGCAACTCAGAAAAGTGAATGATGTATTTAGCAGTAAGATGAGCAATTACATATTTTACACCAGAAATTTTAGGGTGTAAAGCTCCTGAATTTTTGAAGACTATAATAAAAAGATCATGTTGTCACACAGCTTGAACTTGGGGATTCATCCTGGTTTAAATGTGTCTATATCTGACTCCATAATTTGTGTAAACTGTATGTTCAAAAGGAAACACACAAACATATACCCACAAACCCCTCTTAAATTAGATGTTATTTAAGATCTTCTATACTGGTTTCAAAATTGTAGATTATTCTCTAGATGATTCTAATAGTTAGATAAGAAGCTGCATGCGTGGCAGTTTTCGAAACGTCTACACAGGTCAAAAAGTGAACTTTTCTTCACAACGCAAGATGTTTGAATGACCTTGCCCATAAAATGGCATTGCCTCGAAGTTTTATTAATTTCTATGATCAGCTTTGCCATCAGATATATTTCACAGTAAGGACACTTTTTTTTTTAATGGTTTCAAGTGTAGTTGTTCTTCTGACTTTTAAAAATTATTTTCGTCATGCCAATGTGATCCTATTATGCATTTTCTCTATAGTGTATTACAAACATATGCAAAGTGATCGCAAAGTCAGGATATTATTTCCGTTTTATAAACCTCCTATTTGCATAGATGTCAGAAAAGCTCTTCTAACATTCCAGAGGTTTCTGCCTGGAAGTGTTCCACCACAACAGGAAAGGCTTTTCTTTTTGTAGTCCTCATTTCAGGTTAGCTCTGATGTGCTGTGATTTTACTACAGCCTTAATCTTGGGATACCTTTCTCCCCATCCATACTCAAAATGGTTACTATGTCTCATAATGACTGGCAATTTTGTGCAGACTTTGCAGATGAAAGCAAATATCTTTATTTTGAAAGTAGGTGAAATACTCTTTCAATTATTGCCCTGAACTTTTGGTATAGAGGATCATTATCATCTCACAGCACAGTATAAGAGAATTAGTGACGTTGAAAGAAGGACTAAGGAAAAGGCAGAATCATTATGTGTGGAGTACCTAGAAGGCTGAAGAAACAAAAAGATGTGGGTGTAGAAAAGCACATGAGAGGGAGATTAAACATGATAAACATTGAGCCACGGGGTAACTAAAAAGGGTAGCAGATGCTAAGGGAGAAAAATTAGGCATTCCTGAATATGTGTTAAAACGAGTCAATTAAGTAAACCCTGCTATATCCTTAAGAATTTCTCTTTATTGAGATACTGCCAAATGGCTAGCTGCAAGTTAAGGAAGGTTTGCCCTTATATAGAAAATTAGGTAGGTGTTCACTTTTTGTACCCTTCTGGGATATAATTGGAATGAGAACCTCTCTGTAGGTATAGACTTGATACAGTTTAGGAACTCGAATGCTGTTTCTGATTTATTTCCCATTCTTTCCTTGAAATTTAGATCAGGCTGTTTTGACTGGTTCAAGTTACAGATTAATTTATTATGCATATACTAACATTAATTACACAAAATATTCTGCATTGTATTACCATAGCCAGTTAGATTTTGTTAAACAGTATATTGTCTCCTGAAAATAAAGGTTGTAGTTACAATGACAAGGTTATTTCTTCTGAATGCTCTTTTTATGCCTTCTATTTCTTCTTTTTCCTTCTGTCCAGATCTCTGCTCCTTTCCTATACAGACTACTTGTGTTCCCAACAGGGCTGATTGCAGATGATTTGAACTTACTGTGCAGTAAATCCACAGTGCACACTGACTTTGGAAATTCAGGAACAAATCAGCCTATAGGACTACTGATATAGTAAAGGATGAAGATGAAACAGGATGTGGAAATTTGTAAAAAATTATTTAACAACTGCTGCTGAAGCACTTAGGAATTAGATAATATATATTGTTGACAAGATCAGCAGTAAATCACAATATTGTGATGAAGCAGATGAAGCAACTGACAGAATTCACAGAAGTCAGAGATTTGACAAGAAATGTAGTAACTTAGTAATATTTACACAAAGTACCTTATGAGGGATTATGTTAGGGAGAAACCAGCAGTGCTTCCAAAAAGGAATAAAAACTGCGAATTCATGTTAGAGTCAATGCAGAGACAAGAGTAGCTGGAAAGCGTGAAGAAGGAAAAGGAAGTGCACAAGGATAAACTCCTGCCTTAAGCTCTCACTCTGAATTAATCGACTGAGGGTAGTCTGAGACCTGAAAAAATTGTAGAATCAAAACTGAAAGATGTGATTTTGCTGAAATAATAAATAAATATTGAAAAAGTTAGATGAGAAGGGCAAATAATGACTGCTGAGTGTGAGTTTGTCCAGTTTATTTATTTATATTATTTCAATCTACATAATAACTTTCCTGAAGAGTTGAGGCTGGGGCCTCAGTTCTTTCAGAGTAAACAAGGAATGTAATTTGCCTTTTCTTCATGGTGTTGTAGAGTTCATAATAAAAGCATGCTCAAAATATGCTTTTCTGAGATCCTCTTTAAAAATAAATACAAATTATAAAAGGTTTTTGTAGAGATTTAACAGAAGGCAGTGTTTAATTTCTACCACTTCAGCATAGACAGCTACAGTGGAACTTACGTATTTTGCTCTTGGCTCAGCAGGGGTAGAATGCACCTAGTACAAGATATTCATCAAATTAATTTCTTATGGCAGTTCAGTGTGTCTTTCAGCCTGTATAATGTGTATCGCTCCTTAGGTATGGGCAATGAGTATTATGCGTGGAGGCTTATGTGTTAATTACAGTCAATTTATGTGATATTGTATGTTTTCTGTCATAAATTTAACATTGTGTCCTGGAAGGCACAATGAGTATCTATCTGGGAGGTTGTGTGTTGTGTTACTTTTGAAGTTCTTTCTCTGATACTGCAAGGTGGATTCCACATACATGTTGTGTACTGTCTTGATGAGTAAAAACCAAAACCACAAAACATGTGGGTAAAAATTATCTCTTCAGAAAAAATCCCCACCACACTGGCTTAATTCTTCCTATTCTTTGTTTCAGTTTTGGCCCCCCAAAAGACCTCAAACCACTTTTAATAATGTCCCTTTCATTATACAACAGGCATTTTACAGTGAACTAGTTTCAGATGGTGGATCATTCTGTCCATTCAGTGGGATTTCATTGTTTCAGTCTGTCTTCAAATGCACATCTATTTTTTTCCCTGTTATTGCCTGTGTTTCTTGTGAGGAAAGAAAATCCTCTGAAGTCCCCAGATTTCAGATTCTTTGGTCCTCTGACAGAGAGGCCTGCCACCCTTTCAAGGTTTTTAGCCATTTTCTTGAAACCTAAACTATTCTTGGACACTTTCTAGTCAGTTCTGATCAAATGGTAAGCCACCCTGACTTAACTAATAGAGTCATGACTGTCTGAATAAAATTACAAATGTAGGGACACTACATATAAATTTCAGGAAGCAAATAACAGGGTGCAAAACAGCATTTTATTCCTAACACATTTTCATTATTCAATTTTATTTTTTACAAGATTTCCAGTTTTGGTTACAACCAAAAATTTTTGTTTTAATTCGCTTTGGTACTGAAACCAGCTAAGACATTTCACCAAAGGAAACCCAAGGCATGACCTTTCTCTTGTCTCTTAACCATTTGATAATTCTGCAGCATGAGCCCAGATGACACCATGACGCTTGAGGAAAGCTGTTCCCAAGCAAAGCTGAAATTAGTTCCTCGGAGTTTTTTTTATGGGCCTAAATGCCTTAAAGTCACTTTTTGCATAAACATGATAAGGCCTCGCTGATAGAAGCCCTCTGTTCTTCCTTGAATTTCCTTTCAGTAGTGATCACTGATAATATATTTCACAGCCTGATTTTTAAAAGAAGAATGTCTGAATAATTTTCCTTCTAAGAAGTTTTGTGTGTCTTTTCCTTCCACCTTTCCACTACAAAATGGTCATTCATTTTATCTAATGTTTAGTTGGTAGTTCAAAATAATGATTTGTGAACATTTGAATATAAAATTGGATTTTATTTTATTTTATATAAAGTGATTTTTTCAAACATGATGTTGTCTTACAGGCATCTAGTCTTATTCTTCATATAGATAATGTAGAGAAAAATACCCTAATGTTTCTCTGAGGTCACTGCTAAAATTTATTTCTGTTTCAAAATGGCAATAAGTATCAACATATTTAGCATGTGTCTGCCATTATCAAAAGTATGAATTGGTATTTTTCTTCTAAATAATTCACTTGCTTTATCGTCTGTCTATAAACACATATATTTTAAAAATCATGTTAAATCCCCGGAATGCAGGCACAAAAACACTTATCTTACTTATCTCTTACTTTGGGTACTTATCTCCCTTTGGGTGAGAAAAAGGGATGGAAAATGAGGACTATGTAAAATGAGCCAAGAAAATGAAAAGAAAGGAGAAGCAGGTGAGTTCTGTGGAAAATCAGGTATGTGGCTTGGTAATCATGGTGTGTAATGCTTGAGATAATAACTCTGGAAAATATATCTCAAAACACAGATGCAAGAGAAATCCTCAAGACTGAAATCTAAATATATTCAGGATAAAAACACTGTATAAGGTCTAAAATAGCTGGGGTTTTCAGTTCCTAAAACCATAAACTGTCTGAGAAACAAGAGGCAAAAAGAGTTATTCAAGAAATGTTTATTCAGTCCTGGAATATGGAATGCTTGGCCCAGATTGAAATACTTGCATTCATACAGCAGATCTTCAGCTTTCATTTAAATGAGAAAATTCCTAAACAATTTGTCTTCTCAAAGTTTGAACCAATTAAAAAGAGATTGAATGTCACCATTATCAGTCTTTAGGTATCCTCAGCTAATGACTCTGACACAAACTTCCTTTCTTTTCTTTTTTTAAATAAAGGCTCTTGCCTGAGATAGGGACAGGGCAGAGTTGCTCACTAATTACTAACATGAACAAAAGAGACTCAATTCAGAAATCCATGAGAGTAGAACAATGAGAAATAAGGACAAATCTAAAAACTTGTTCCTGCCCTTCCATGTTCTCAGGTTCAACTTGAGCCTTACTTTTCCATGTTCTCCCCTTGATCAGTGTAAGGGGATAGAAAATGGGATCTGTGGCCTGTTCATAAGATTTCGCCTCTGCCACTTGTTCCTCCTCATGCTCTTCCCCTGCTCTGGCATGGGGTCCCACCAGGGAGACAGTTTGGAAGACAGTTCTCTAAAAACTTCTCCAGTGTGGATCCTTCTCATAGGCTGTATTTCTTCATTAACTTTTCCAATGTGGGTCTCTTCCATGGGATGCAGATCTTCGGGAACAGACTGCTACAACATGGGTCCACTGTGGATATCTGCTCCTCCATGGACCTCCATGGCCTGCCAGGATACAGTCTGCCTCACCACGGTCTTTACCAGCGCCTGCAGGGGAGTTTCAGCTCTGGGGCTTGGAACCAGGTCTGTTTTGGAGTCTGATGGAACTCACTGCATCAGACATGGCAGCAGCTCTTGGCAACTTCTCACAGAGCCCACCCCTGTAGTACCCCCACTACCATAGCTTTGCCACACCAACTCGGTCTAGAGAAACAAGGCAAAGTAAGGCTGCTGGGTACAGTCCCTGATGGAAATACCATAGGGGTGTATGGAACAGCTGAAATGAACAGGTGCTTCATTTTGTAGGGAATGGTCGTTGCCTTTTTTAAGGTTAACAAATTTTATAGGACAATATCCACTTTTGAACTCAGAAACACACTTCTTTCCCTGGATAACACTGGTGGAGACTGCATCAAAAATAGATCTCTGTGGCCCGCTGTGTAGTTTGCCCCAGGTTTCTGTATTAACCCTTTTATTTTAAATACACAATACCATATAAATCCAACACAAATCAAACAAAATAAAATACACACAATTGTAAAACTGCTATAAAGCTTGCAAATTATTTGTGAGATGACACAGAAATCCTTTTCCTCGTTTTTTTTTTCTTTTTGTATGACTGTATGTTTCACTGGCCTTTAAGCATTTAATTCACTCTCTAAGGGCTTTAATACTTGAATGGTCTCTCATAAAATATTTAACACAGCAATGCTTGCCTTTTTATGCTTTGATTCATTACTGCATTTTCTTCATTAGTTTAACTGTAAGGTTAAGATAAAGGTAAACATCTACATAGTAACAAATCTGAGATCTAAAGAAATATTTTTGTCACTCCTGAAGATATTGTTCATGGATTTTGAATTAAAGCTGTCCTGTACCTTAATATAAATAAAATTTTTAATAAAATTTTTGCATTTACTGCCTTGTGAATGCCTAGTAAAACTACAGGCTCATAAGCTAAAGCAGAACATAATTTTTAGGTTATCGTCTTTGTAGGTGTCATAATGTTTTATAAATTTAATTAGAATTGGTAGTTCTATAACTAAAATTGAGACACAAATATTAAATGTAATGAATATTCAAATGAAAATACAATTTCCAAAGTGTTTAACTAATATAGCTTATAATAAGAAAATTCTTTGCTGGTAAACACTTCACTTGTACATAGAATTAGGTTACAGTCCAACTACACAATATATGAAACAGTTGCAATAGTGTTTCAAATCAAAATTATTTGGAGACATTAAAATTGGTACTTTGAATGAAAAAATTGAACCAACGGTCTTGTTTCACACATAACTAGAAATGTAACAGGAAATGCAACAAGGAAAAGCTTGCATTCTCAGCACAGAGAAACAAAAACCAAAATTCAAATTCTTTCTTGTCCCTAAAAATACTGATTTTTCAGAACCAGTATTGGATACAGCAGTCCTAGAAATCTTGTGTAGCCACTGGTTGTGCTGTACCAATACATTGGATGCAGAACATCTGGCTCTACAGCTGTCATTCTCAATGTTTTAATCTCAGGCATTACAACAAAGAGAAAATGCCATTTTCCTAAACCAGCTACGGTACAGTGTTGTTCTTAATCACATTTTAGAGCAACTGAAGATAAAACAAACTTTCCGTACTCAAGACAAATCTTAGTTTTGAAGAAAGTACACTCCAACGAAATTGAAAATTAGAATTAAGAAAATAAAATAAAGGTAAATCCCATAAAGTATTAAAAACATAAAAGAAGACAATTAGTTTGAATAACTAAAATTATTTTTAAAGGGAAACACTTTCAGGCTAAAAGCTACACGTAGGGATTTTTTTTAAATGGGTTTTCTGACCTATTAAGTGGGTAATTTCATTGTCAGGAGTTGTTTTCCAAAACTCTTCAGCTACTTAATTTTGATCTAGAAGTCATATCACTTAGAGACGAAAATGTTTTTCGTGATGATCATGAGCAGAAGACAATTATATATGGAGAATTTAGGGATACACTATACACTCAAACCAAATATTCCCAGTCCAGGGCTGTGCTGCATGGGGCTATGGATCCAGTGTGGCTCTCAGGCTATGTTGTGCTGCACAGATCCCATGGCTACAAGATAATCTCAGCCACATTACTGCAGCAGGCAGCTCTCACTCCATACCTCTGGGGATCATGCCACTGGTGTGGCCTTGCCTTTATCAAAAACCTCAGCAAAAAGATTGTAATATATTTCTTTTTAACTAGAATTGGTGAATAGAGATTTTCCCTTGTAAAGAGAGTCTTAATAATGGCTCGGCTGACCAAAAAAGGAAAAGCTGTTATGGACAGGGTCTGCATAGCACACTGAATATGGGTCAGAGTCTCCTTAATGTTATACTGCTCAGGGCTCTTAGCATCTAAAGGTATTAATATCACCTGTGCTATTATCTTACAGTTTTAGCAGTAACGAAAAGCATTTTAAATGATAACTTATAAGTCTTAAGTGCCTGTCTTTTTGGGACCATAATGAACCATCTCCTCCCAATGCAAGATAAACCCCTAGACCAAATTAATTATTTTTTTTTAATCTTGTATCCTTCTGTGACTAGAAGTCTTATAAATTCATAGCTAAAAATTCATTCTCAGTTTCAGCCACCTCTACTGGTATAATTTTCATCTTCTTGTTATCACATTGATTCCATTTCTTTTGTCATCCTACTGGAGTGTCAATTGAAGCATATCCTTCCTCCCACTTTCTCTTGTGATTCTTCAGGGTGAAAAATTGCAGAAACTTATTGTGTAAGGTTACTTCATAGGGGCATGTGTAACAAAACGCCTATAAAGTTTATTTTAGCTTAGCACCTGAAGTTGCACAACCCTTTTGTTCCAACTTCTCTCTGGTTCTTGAACCTTTTAGTGTTAAAGTCAGTCTGTAAAGGTCTTCAGCTGAACCTATCAGCCAGAGTATGTGCTCCACAGAGGAACAAAAGATTTACTTTCCACTGCAATATTTGATCTTCATGTGTCTGCTATTCCTCTCACCTGTATTATCGAAATTCTGGAAAATATTAGACAATGTCTGTCTTGAGTCACACCATCATCCAACATACACATTTTCAGTCTTCTTTTTTTCCCTATAGATATCAGTCATCAAGTTCATTCACTTTTCTTTCCAGAATAAAAATCAGTTATATATTAATATATATATAATACAATGTACATATTGGTTCAATACTGGTGGCTTAATGCTCAGGTAGTTTATGGCTCAGTACAGGAAATAAACACACAAGGTGTAAGAAAGAAAATGGGTTAATCATTATTTACTTTTACATTAGGCAGCAATTTACCCAGCACTTTTAATATTGCTTGATTTCAGCTGTGTTGTGGGTTGTACTGTGCCTTGCTACAGGCAATAATTTTCATTTCAGATGACATGTCATATATACATGAAGTCGAAACAGTGTTAGCATAACAAATGATAGTACAAAAAGGAATGTATCTTTGGCATGTGCTCCTTGAACTGTTTTATTCAACAAATTTAGCTAAAGCACTTTATGATCTTAAAATGATCATCATAATTCATATTCAAATATTAGCAATTCTTTTAACTTTTCCAACCTAAATTCGCTTTCAGAAATTCTGGACTAGATTTTTCAGAATTTCCTGTGTACCCTGATTTCATCCAAATAGAATCCTTAACTGGTGNCTGCACGGGACCTGCCCTGCCCACACAGCACCGGGAACTGAGCGCAGAGAGAGAGGGCCTGTGGCCAGAGGAACTCGAACTGAGCTATACTGTTCTGTTTTGTTGTCAATCTTTATAGCTGTTGTTGTTTCTGCTGTTTGCCTTGTTAGATATATTAGTAAAGAACTGTTATTCCTATCCCCGTATCTTCTGCCTGAAAGCCTCTGATTTGCAACTATAATAATTAGAAGGGAAGAGGGTTGCATTCTCCATCTCAGAAAAAGGAGTTCTTGCCTTTCTTTAGCAAATACCTGTCTTTCAAACCAAGACACATATTTGTTTTCAGGTTTTGAAATTAGCATTGCTTTAAAGAATAATTTCAGAAAAAATAATATCACATATGAACCTTTCTAGTTACATATGTTCTCCATTATGTGTGTATATATATGTATACATGTATTTATTTATAGATTACCTAGAGTGAAACTTCAGATCACTCATGAGTTTCCTTAGGCACTTTTAATGGTTGTGATTATGTTTTTAGAGAACCAGTCTTTTCAGTCCTTTTAATTTTTTTTAAAAATTATTAGAGGTGGAAAAGAATTCCAAGCCTTGACCAAACACTACGATATCAACTGAACCATAGCAATAAATATGACATCCAGTTATTTCTAGAACACTTCCAGGGATGGTAACTCCCTGGGCAACCCGTTCCAGTGCCTGAATTAATATCTGTTCAGTGAAGAAATTCTTCCTGTTGTCCAAACTGAATTTACCCTGGCACAGCTTGAGACTATGTACTCTTGTCCTGCTACTGGTTGCCTGGGAAAAGAGGCTGGTCTCCACCTGGTGGCACCCTCATTTCAGGCAGTCGTAGGGAGTGATAAGAGTCTCCTCTGAACCTCCTCCCGGCTCAAGAAATCTAGCTTCTTCAGCCACTTCTTATGTCTCTAGTATCCAGAAAGTAATTAGGGTTTGTGGAAGGAGTTAATCAGTTATACTGGAATCAATTTCTACACTAAACAGAAGCCACGTTAACATCTTATCTTACTGTGCCATAATTTGAGTATTGGAACAGGACTCAGTAGAGAAGAAATATCCACTCACTTAAAGATTTTTTTTCCTCCCTCAGGTGAGATAGGTGTGGTAAGATGATGCCTTTCTGCACATTGAGAGCGGAGAGCATTGATTATCTGCTGATGCAGGTCCAATAGCTGCACACACACATGGAACAGTTCTCAGCTACTCTTTGGTAAGTTGAAAGAAGTAGAATGGAACTGTTAGCTGAAATTGAGCAACAAAGGAAGTAGTAACAGGCCTGTTTGAAGCATATTAGGAAAATGTTGTAATATTGATCTCGATCAATATTTCCAGTGGTGGTGAGACCTTCTTTTACTTTTATAGGCTAATGATATTACATAAAAATACGAACTTAGGACGCTGCCACCACAGCAGAGTCATCCTTGACTAATTATGATGGTTACAATAATTCTGGTTATGGTATGTTGACTCATACCAGCAGCTAAGCACCCATCCAAACGCTGCCATTTTCCTATCAGGGTTGGGAAGACATCTGAAAAGACAAATATGGGAAAAATTCATGGGTTGAGATAAAGACAATTTAATAAGCGCAGAAAAAAGGGATAAATAGCCCCTGACCAAATGATTGAAGCAATCAATCACCACACTGTGCCAGCAGATTAATACCCATCAAGTCTGCACACAATGTCTGCACACTAATTCAGGAAAGCTTGCCTTCAGCTGAAATTGCTGAGTGTAACATTATTGCATGGAACACCCTTCCATTTGACTGGCTCAGCTCAGTCTTTCACAACCTTTTGCCCACCCCTTGCTTTCTCATGAGAGGGCAGCGTGAGAAATGGAGAAGAACTCATTACTGTGCAAACACTGTTCAGCAATAGCTGAAATATTGGTATGTTATCAATATTGGTTTAGTCACAAACAGTCACACAACAGATCATGGACTAATATAAAGAAAATTAACTCTGTCCCATCCATACAGTGCACTGACTTAAATTCCTACTTGAAGTGTATTTCACTTATTCTACTTTTACCCAACCCCAGAGACATGTCAAAAATTATTTTTAAATTTTTAAATTATTTAAGAGTTTTGATGGAAAATACAGCTATCTTGATGTCATATATTTGGGGATTCCCAATGCATTTGACACAATACCACAGAGCATTTTCACTAAAGTGCTTAGAAAATGAAGTCATAACAGGAGATATAAGTATTAAAAACACAAAACAATCATAAAGATAAAAGAAACATTAGGAGAAGATAGGAAAATTTAGAATTTTGTTATGCAATCCATGTTTCAAAGGTGTTTGGAGAAAAATAGAGGAGTTTTTTAAGTACAGTGAAATTCTTTTTTCTTTTAGATTCCACTCATACTGATTCTTTTCTCTTTTTGATTCTTTCCTATACACAGGCTCTTGACCTTTCCTGTGTTTGTTTTCTTTCCCATTATACCTATTTAGTGACATCTTAGCAGTACTTACAAAATTATTAAACAGAGACAAACACAGCCTACTATATATATGTCCCAGTAAAAGACACTAATATTTAGGTAATTACTGTTTTTCTTCCAGTAAAACCTAGTTTCAGAAAGATGACAAAACACCTAGCTAGAACAAATTTATCTGAAAGGGCAGGTAGTTAAGATCACTATTATGCAGACATGTTTGTTTGTCTTCTCAGATATGCCAGCAGTGACCTTTTCAGCATTCCCATTGCGTATTTTATCAACGAACACTGTCTCAACTCTTTTGAGAGTTTGCTCATAAGTACAGGCTATTAATTCAAAGCTTTTCAGTTTTGAAACTGGGAATCCAGCACAGGCTAATGCAGCCCTCAGGATGCCAAAGAGAACTGATGATTTTCACTTTCCAAAGGCCCAAAACTCTGCAGACCAGCATTATCTGAATCTGATGGAGAGTTGTACCAGGACACTGACCATATGCAAAATAAATCCTGTGAGGTTGGAACTTGCTTATCAGGACTTTTATAATATTTTGAAGTGATTATTTGTTAAAATGCATTAACCTATAAGAATGGAAGTTTCTGAGACTTTTACCTTTTTTTTTTCCCTGCCAAAATACTGAAGTAAAACTCTTTTTAATAATTAAAATGAAAATTGCATTTTTTTCAACCTTTCTAAAGAGATAATGAATATTTTTTAATGGGAGGTAATTCTGCCAACACTGATTCATGTCATTGCACTTACTCAAAGAGAGTACCTGTTTCAAAGTATGAAAACACTAGCACTCTTCAAAGGATGAATTGAAAAAGGTCTTGGTGTCTGGTTTTAATTGGCTGGTTAGATTTTTAACATCTCTTACCACTGTCATCTCGTTCAAGCTTTTTAAGTAGTCAATAATTTTCTTCCCCAGAAATGGTTCATTTAGAGCAGATTACCTAACATAAAATATTTCTGGGTGTGGTAAAGCCCTAAAGCAGTTAGAGATGACAGAAAAATAATCCCACAGCAATACTGATGAAGCATTGCTTATGTTATTACCTAGATCTTTTATGCTTAGTTATGTAATTAATTTCAAAAGGGTTTGAATAATTAAACTTAAAAGTAATAATAAAAAGCTGCTAACACACTAAATAGACTATATGACACATGAAAAAAGACAAGGAAATCACACTCACGCAAGCTATATCATTAGATGATCTTTTTTCTTTTCACATACATCTGGTAAATTATAACTGCTATATTGTGAGGTAATGGCAATTATATCTACTGTTATGGCATTCTATTTTGAATATGCTATTTTGAACGGTATGTCTTGCTTTGTCACTGACAGGGACTTTTTGCCCATTTCTTTATTAATAAAACCCTTTTTATGAGGTGCGCTTGCAATTTCCTGAAACAAAGTTTTGCATGGTTTGTATGACCCAGAGATGGATAAAAATGTAGATAATAAATTGAATCCAGGAATTGTGAGTAATTACGGTGATATAGTTTTTGAAATTTCCCTTATTTTCTGCATTCTGAATTTTTAGGACACTGATGAGTTTAGTTCATTCAGATGTTCTTATAAGGTCTGAAAGGAAACTCACATGTGGTCTTGGTGTGAAAATAGCTGTTTTTCTTGATATTTGACTTTGAGCCAGTAGAATTTATATGTCCTTTTTTCTGCTCCATTGCCCATTTACACATTTTAATTTCTAAAGGATCTCTTAAAAAAATTTAATAGATGCATATCTCTCATCACCTTATTCCACTCCATTGCCTTCTTATTATCTTACTAATTGATTACTTGTTGGGTATATAACTGAGGCAAAGCCTGATAACAGTTCATCTCCTTCTTTTATGTAAGATGCAAATTAGGGCATTAAAACATATTTCACCATATTAGAACCAGTCTTTAAAGAACTAGTGAAATGTGCTGACCTCTTTGACCTTCATGGAGATTAATTTCATCTGCTTTTATAACCTATAGATAAAACATACAGACACAACAGAATTACTCTTACTAAAGTAATGTATTGGTATCATATTTAACAAAAAGAAAAATTTAAGAAGCCTCTTGGTGTTCTATGATTAATTAATTCCTCCTGTACAATCAGTCATCGGTCCTTTTGCTGAGGCATCACATGTGTGCAATTAGTGTCAGGTTCATTACAATAGGAATTTCCTTTATATGGGTTACCAGCCCTGTAAATGCACTCAACTGATTCAGAAGTTCCACAAAGGTCAAGTGACATCATCCTTGAAGAGACAATGGCAGGTTTGGTCAAATTCAGATATGCCACATAGCATTGTAATTAATGACTCAATAAAGAAGGTCTTACTAGCTAGATGTGTTCTTTGTTTGCATTTAGTGTTAACTCACTAGCATGTGTCAGCCACCAGCTGAAAGAGTAAACAAACCCTTTCAAGGAACATAGTATTATGACTTCCTGCTAAGAATTTCAGAATTTGTTTTCAAAATATTGTAAGGGTTCAAAATGTACCAGTAAAACTTTCAGAGTTTACTAATTTGTTCAGTGACATTGTAAAAAGTACTTTGACATTTTAATTTCTGTTTTCAGAAAGCATTCATGGAATCTTCTCCACCAGTATTTGAGAAGACTGTAAGTGTGAGGGATCTTACTTTCTGTTATCTAAACCTGTGCATCACCACTATAATTAACCTTAGGGAATTAAATAGTGTTTTAATTGAACTATAAAGAATGAAAACATAAGAAAACTGGAAACAATTATATAACAAGAGAGGCAAATATTTTATTAGAAAAAATATATTTGTAACTTATGCCTACAAAATAAGAATAGACATAAGATAAAGTAGATAAAGATCTACTTTATTGACCATATTAATTTCTTTTGGGCTCAATTATTGAAAATCTATCCATTATCTTGTAGTACATGTCTAAGGCAACCACCCATCTGGACTTTTCCTTACACATTTTATGATTACACAAGCTTTTATACTTGGTTCTAGATGCTGAATTGCACATTTTAGAGGATTTGTAATTTTGAGAACATGTGTAGGAACATGCACTTCTGCCTAAAAATCATAAAAAGTCTCTTCTATGGTTTCATAAGCTTTTGAGAATCAGTTTAAATATAGATGAAATCTGGAGCTCACCGTACAGAAAAAAACAGAGAAGAAGCATACACTATAATTTACATTCTCAATAGGTGATGTTCAATTTGATTATCAATTCATATTTTCAGGAAGATAGGAGCTTTGAAGCCCTATTTTTTCCTCTCATTCTTTTACTCTAACACTGGTCATTAGCCTGTATGCAACCTGATCATAAGGTCCAGGGTCTATATACCCTCCCTATCACAACACCAAATGTAGCTTCAGCCTTAAAACATGACCTCTATTAAATTTTTAACAATTACAGCTCCCACTAGTAATATCACTTTGATAATAGGCTGTGGCCACTGACCACACTTCTGTAGCAGATTCTTGACATTCCCAATGTAATAAATGCCAGGTACTGCAGTGCTGGAAACGAAAAGATCTTTGATTTTAACATAGTGAATATAAGATATTTCAGTGATCTGACAAACTTATTTTCTTTTGATATTGCTGAAAACACAGTGGGTTAGCATGAAACT
Source organism: Rhabdornis inornatus (assembly GCA_013397075.1). Taxonomy (NCBI): domain Eukaryota; kingdom Metazoa; phylum Chordata; class Aves; order Passeriformes; family Rhabdornithidae; genus Rhabdornis; species Rhabdornis inornatus. The sequence goes on along the minus strand of VWZS01004306.1, from coordinate 143,610 downwards.
GTCTCCCAAATATACAGGTCAAAGACCAGGTAAACAAAAAAGAACCTAATTACTATACTTGTTTCAATGTGAAAGACTAGCTTTATCATTTGTAACAGCTGTTATTGGTCTAAATGCAGGGCTTACTGTTGGGTCTTTTTTGTGTCTTTAAGTATATTTTTTTTTTTTCAAGATTACATTTCTAATTAACTTCTGCTTATGTATAGTTCCCAGGGTGTTCTCTTGCTTTTTACTTTAATGGCACTTAAATTAATTGAGCACTTCTGCTCTCAGTTGCTGCTGGAGTACATGAGAGGATATACTTGGTTGCCTTTGACCTGCCTTTGCTATTCACTGCCTTCACAGATCAGACAAAAATTAAAATTAAAATTAAAATTATATGGCTTTACTTATCATACAAGTGTTAAGGAGCTTATGATATCTTTCTGCCCAAAATATATTTTTGAAGCTATATAGTAAATGAAAATCCTAAAAATATTGCTTTTTTTAATCTAAAAGAAGAAAAAGGAGAAAACTAACCTTATTTATTTTTATTATAAGTCTATTTAAGGTGCTAAATCAGACACTGGTACCTTAGAAATGCACTTGACAAAGCCTTTATACATGTGAAATCATTGCTATTTCAGGATTCATGTAGGTATTTCTTCTCTAAACTTCAACATGCATGAACAAATAAAACTCATACTAAAATTTACTTCAGATGCAGTATCTTTATCAAAGTTACTGAAAGACCATAGCACATCCTTAAAAGCATATACTTAAATGTGCATTTAGATGATTATTTTCTCAGCAAACAAGATTTTACCTGGCTTTCCTTGTGTTACAATTTACAATTTAAACCTAGGACTTTAAATGCTGTGTTATTTACTAATCTAACTTTCTTCTTCATAAGAGACTGAAAATTGTCTGTACTTGTGATGGCAGGGATACCCTGGGGAAAGCAGTTGTTACGGAGAGACTTAAAAACCAGTTGACTGAAATTCCTGTCCTGCTTCTAACTTTGGGCCAGATTTCTGCAAGAAGAGAGTGAGTGGTGCAATGGGCTGAATGGTCTGGTATCTATAATGAATTGTAGAAATGTCAATTCATCCCGTAAAATTGTAATGCACAACATGAGAAAAAGTAAGTCAGGAAATTAAAACACTTCCTTCCTATAAATTATACAATGGTTTGGGTTGGAAGGGACCTTTAAAATCATATAGATCCAAATCCATTCTATGGGCAGGGATATAAGTTTGTAAATGGAAGTTTTATTTCCACTGCAAAGCCAGAATATGACTGAAGTCATGTTGGCTATATCTAACAGCAAAAATAAAAAAAGTGAAATTAACTTAACTTAATTAACTTTCTCTAAGATAAAATAAATATTGGGAAGTAATTCTATGTTTATTTTGGATGCTTCTTTATGCTTTGCTATGGCTTTTTTTAAAAAACTGCTCTGGAATGTTTTTCATTTTAATATATGTCAGAATGTTTTAGAGGGTTGTACTGCACTGTACTGAATCACAATGTTGTTGTAAAGTGTCTGATGTTGTCATTATTTACTTCCCTTGTGGACTTTTTCCACATTAATGATTCTCTTTAAAAGTATGGGCATTTTTCAGGCATATTTTTGGACAAGTAAGCTTAAGCAAGAAAATCTGTGATGACAACTCTCACATTTCTTTTTAAGTTCTATGATTTCATCCTCATTATTACAACTAAGTTCCTTTCTCAGGAGAATTCAGAAGCAACTGGGCTGGATAAAGTGGATATACCTTAGTTGCTCTAATTAGAACACATGCGAGATTAAAAAATGAGGCTTTTGCACATTTTTTTATTTTACTTGGGAAAAAAAAAGAAATAAGAAACATCTGAACTCTTAAGACATATCAATACATAGCTGATGTTTCCTTTTTCCTACACATATGTCTGTGCTGAAAAAAGAAGAATCCTTCCAGGTCCTGAAGAACATATCATAAGAACACTAAAATTTATTGATGACATTTTTAGAATGAAAAAGCAACTACTTTTCCATAAGGATGTGGAAGTACGGCAGATATTAATCAAGGTCGAATTTTGTTTCAAGCCACTGGGAGCCACGTGTAGCTGTCATGGCCAAAAATAGTTAATTACTGCTCATCTTAGGAAGAAAAAGTCGGTAAGATGCCATCATGACAACCCCTTGGGTCTGATGGCTGCAAATGCCACTTTTGCATCTACTAGTCTCCTAATTTTGCTAAGGTTTGGGTAGACCTTTGATCTTCAGAGGCTCTACTGCCCGAGCTTTACTGTTTCAAGCTAAATATTTTTCTAAATTAAATTCTATATAAATTATTTTTTTAATCAATTCTAAATAACTTTTTAGAAGAGATTAATGTTGTTTGTTTCTAGTATTCTGTAGGAAATAAAATCCCTGGAGAACATCTAATCTCAGAGGATTCTTGTCAGAGGCATACATATCATAATTCACCTGGAAAGAAACAGTAATCTGTGTGTTGTACTGAATGAGGGATCTGGGATGCCACAGACAGCAGGCAGCACCCAGAGACACAGTAAAAAGGAATTCAATTAATCATCTGGAAAAACCTCTGTGCTGAATTCTTAACAATATTGTTTCTCAATTGTCATATACAGACAAAAGTAAGATGTAGTTCTAGAGGAAAAAATACCAGTCATACCAGCTAAATAGAGCAGATTAATTGTTTATTATCATTTTTGAGTGATAACATATACTGTAGGAAAAGAAATTTTGTGTCATATGTCCATTTTTAGGCTTGACATTAGTAAGGCCACAAAATAGTAATATGCTTATATTTTTTTCTGCAGATCTGTTTTCTTTTGCAACTCTGACAGATTGACCATAACCTAAGCAGCCAAGAAAGTATCACAAATATGAACAATAGCACACAGACTAAACTTTTAAAAGCATTTGATTTCCCTTGGAAAAAAATAGGAAATAGTTCTTGATTCTAATGCTCAGCAGATACACTTAGGAAGAAACTTTTACCTTCGCCACTTTAAGCTGATGATCAGAGCACCCTGAGAAAATGCTTAGGTTAGCCATGTGGAGCATGGAGAGAGAGGTGTACTTTAGAATGATTCACATCTCCTAGGGTGCAAAGTAGGAAATGGTAAAAAGAATAGATCAGTTAAAAATCTGGGTATTTACAAGATCTAGCAATTGAATACTAGCCCTGAGAAAATGAAAACGTGTTTTGCATCTGGGTTCAGGAAAGGAAAGACTCTATACAATGTAGTCTACAAGTACTGGTAGTCATGGCACATTTAGCCCATATTTAGGTCCATATTCATGGCATTATGGAGCTTATACTTCATGTGAGCTAAGCATAAAGCCATGGTTTCTGGTGGTACAAACGCTTTGAAAGTTACGAATATGTGATGATGTCCTACCAAACCACAGGAGCCACAGAATGAGAGTGAGAAATGTTTGGGGCAAGGCCACAACTGTGACAGTGGTAGAAATATAAGTCTGGGCAACACAGTGAAGAGGCATGGAAAGAGTGGACAAATGCTGTAGTGAGGTATGAGGTATTGCACCTCAAGCTCACTGTGATTCCAACTTCTTATCAAATATTGGCAGAGTTACCTCCAACTGTTTTAGGATCTTTCTTGGTGATGATATTGCCAGGTTTGCCCAAGACCAGGACCAGGCACATGGAGTCAGAACTCTCCGTATACTAAAAGCCAGGCTCAGGCACCAATCTAAGCTGTAGAATGAGACCAGGTGATTAAAAAATGGATCAGGAGGGAAAAAAACCCAGGACTGGAAGGGTCCTTTCCACCAATATTACCAAGGCATGTTAAATAGTGTTCTCTCTAATTCTTTTCCTTAAATAAACACTAACCAAATATGTTTATTAACTAGTTCAAATTCCTGTCCTGAGAGATTCAAAACAAAACAATTTATTATAAGAAATCAGCGTTTCCAGCAACAGGAAGATTACTTTATGTCAACAGATGATACATTTTCATCCCCTGCAGACTCTGGCTAGACAGATAATTTTTCAACAGAACTAATCATCACACAGATTTGAGAACAAAGTACTTCTTTCATGTCTAGAAGACCTTTACAAGAGGCAGTATTCTATTCACATCTGATATGAAATAAACACCTTTTATGGACCAAATACAATCTGTACTTGGGGTTATTTTACAAGTTTGTCTGACGAGTTGTATGTTATACCTCAGACATTCCATGTAATCAAAACAAACCAAACCACAAGCAAACCAACCAAACAAACAAAAATCTCCCCCCAATCCCAACAGCCCATCTCTGTTTTAAAGATTGTAATTGGGATTATTTATATAATATATTCTGTAACTCATCTACTTACAGCTAGCATCTAAAGCCTCCTGTGTTACATAATACTTAGGACTTTGAGCACTTTTGCCTATATGCTCTGCTTCTGTAGGCACAGTGCTTCAGAATCAGTAACTCTGTAACAGAAAATTGTCAAGAGAAATGTTAAAAAGCTCTAGAGGTTATATCATTGTGACTTCAACTGCTGCTGAATGTGTAGTTGTGGACAGATATCATACTACCCATGTACCTATAATACAAAACACGTGGGCATTACTTAAAAATCTGTAACTGATGTCCATTAAAGCATTACCCAACAAATTTGATGGGCTTGTTATATTTGATGTATGTTCAATATCTGAATAAGACTTCAAATAGAGGAGCATTTTTCAAGTAACTTCTGTTTTCTACATGAACAACTTGTGAACTCTAGGTTTTACTATCTGGAAATGGGATTGTCTATTATGCTATAAAATTCATGTTTGTTTTAATTTCGAGGCCCATTACATTAAGAAAGAGAATGCAACTAGCCTTGTAGTGTCTCTAGCTGTAGGCTGCAGATTTTTTTTTTTTTAAAAACTATAAATCTCTGAAGATCACACCAAAACAGTTTATAAAGTACCTTAAACAGAACACTTGAAATATTACTAAGCATCAAAGTAGTGAAATGGATTTCTCTTATCCAGATATCTGGTAATACCAATTTAATCTTTTTACACTTACACAAAATTTACATGAAATTCTTCCTTAATCTGAACTTCATTTTTGGAAAACCTTTATGAGATTTTTTTCTTTTTTTTAAACTTCTAATTGGGCTTTATATAATTAATTTTCCATATTTTTCCTTTTTCTTATTAATTTAAACCAAAGCAGCTTCTTAGAGAATCTCTTGCAAGACAGGAGAAATCCATAATTTTATTAGTTATAGCTAGGCAAAGATTAAAAAGGAGTGTCTTGTTTATTCTTTTTCTGTATATTTTTTCAGTATTCGACTGGATAGGATGCAGGTAGCATGCCTTAGAACAAGTCCGTTAAAAAAAAAAAGAAAAGCAGGATGAACATGTAATTGTTAGTGTTGTCAAAGATCCTAAGTAAATGCATGGCAAATATATTTTTGCAATGCAAAGAGAGAGAAAGAACTTTGCAATGCAGAGAGAGAAAGAAATTTCTTTGTTATCCATACAAACATTTTTACTTCAGCATCTAAGTTTATGGTTCTTGATCATTGGCAGAAAAGAACCCAAACAATTACTTGATCTTTGTATTCTGCTTAAGTGGGACACAAAGACTGACTACAGAAGTATAAAATGTTACTCATAATTCTATCCCAATTCTCTTTTGCAAGTGAAAAAGAGAAAAGAAAAAAAGAAAGAGAGAAAGGAAAAGAAGTAGAGAACTTGCTTCTGATTTTATGTTTTCAAGGTTCTTAAGTTCAGTTCAAACAAAATATTTAAGATCTGAAATTAAGACCTAATGGATTTGGAGGTCTTCTGTATAAAAGAATGGTAAATCTTACATAATTTTCTTCCTATTAATAATGTCAAATCAAATAACCCACTGACAGATGGTAGTCAGCCCAGCTAATTTTATTATTATTTTTCCAAGCGTCTAGTGCATTAATTTCAATTAATTCACATTCCAACCCAAATAGTGGCCACTAGACTTATTGCAAATATAACCATTTCACCTTGAATTACTGCGCTGGTTGATGAGGGAAGAGAAATCAAAATCATCTGCATGGACTTGTGCAAAACATTTGACACTGTCCCATGGCATCTTGATTTTTAAACTGGAAAGGAATGGTTTTGACAATGGATCACTGGATGGATAAGGAATTGACTGGATAGCTGCACTCAAAGAGTTGCAGTCAATATGCCCAAATGATGAGTGGTGTCCCTCAGAGGTCAGTATTGGGACATGTGCTGTTCAGCGTTTGCCAGCAACATAGGATTGAGGGCACCATTAGCAAGTTCACCATTGACACCAAGTTATATGGTGCACTCAACACACTGGAGAGAAGGAATGCGATCCAAAAGGGACTTTGAAAGGCTTGAGAGGTATGTATGTGCAAAGTCCTGGAAGAACAAGGCCAGGTGTAAGGTCCTGCACCTAGGACAGGGCATTCCTGTGCACGAATACATGCTGGGCAGAGAACAGATGGAGAGCAGCCTTTCAGAGAAAGCTCAGGCTATCCCTCACTGCGCACTTGCAGCCCAGAAACCACATCCTAGGCTGCATCAAGAGAAGTATGACCAGCAGGCTGATTTTCCCCCTCTGCTCTGCCCTGCTCTGCTCTGCTCTAGTCTGGTCTGGTGAGGCCTCACTTGGAGTACTGCCTCCAGCTCCTATACACCCAAAATAAGAAGGATGTGAAGTTGTTGGAATGAGTCCAGAGTAAGATCACGAAGATGATCGGAAGTCTGGAACACAGAAGTCTGGAACATCTCTCCTTTAATGACAGGCTGAGAGCACTGAGGTTGTTCAGTGTCAAGAAGACTCCAAAGAGATCACATACCATCATCCCAATACCTAAAAGGTGCAGAAGAATGCTGGAGGTGGATTTTATAGCTTGGAATGGAGTGATAGGATAAGAAGTAGTGGCTTTAAAATGAAAGACAATATGTTTACCTTCAGTGTTACAAAGAAATTCCTAACTGTGAGGATGATGAGACTGAATTTTTTGGCCAGAGAAGTCATGGATGCCCAATTCTTATCCCTGGAAATATTCAAGGTCAGGCTGGATGGGGCCCTGAGAAACCTGATCTAGTGTGTGGCATACCTGACCATGGCAGGGACGTTGGAGCTAGGTGATCTTTGAAGTTCTTTCCAACACCCTTAAATTCTAATATTCTATGATGTTTTGGACCAGAATAAAATTGAGGGGAAATTATAGCTAATTATACCATGTGCTGTAATTTAGTGTCTGCTGATTTTGGCAAACTGTTGGTCTAGACTACAGATTTTTTAGGTGACTTACAATATATTCCTCTGTGAAAAAGTGTCTTGTCATATGTAAAAATAGTTGAAAAGCATTTTCTTATGACCATGACAAAATATCTGTTCCAAAATTTGACAGAAGTTGCATCAAGGCTAAAACTTTAGAAAGGGGACTAAAAACAGTCCACAGAAAATAGTTTTTGTTATCATGTTTCCATCATTCTGAGTTGTGACTGACATTTTCCATACGGGCCTGAGAATAAGTACTTGAATGTATAATACCTGTAAGAGTACTCAAGAAATACTTGACTTTTAGTCAGAGTTCACAGCAACTCCATAATAAGTGGACCTCATCTGCTTAATGTTGAACTTTCATATCATACACTGATAGCACCACATATTGCTATCATGTCTCAGTCAGGGCTTCTATATTTTCTCTTGCAATGAAATAAAGGTAAAAAGAGCTTTATTCAATGACTGCAACAGAAGGTAATGCTGGTATTATTTTGCTATGGGGAAGATTCCACATATATTTTTAGGATTTTCAAGCAACTAGTGTAATCACCAAAGAATGAGGCAACTTCTAAGAAATGGGAGCTCTTAGTGTAAGAAGTTTGCCTAAAGATGAGACGTGTAAAGCTACAGTGATTTCATGCCTTGTCTATTTTCTGCCACATGGCTAAAATTAAAAATTAAACCTGGGGAAGGAAGATAGATTTGAGCTTGGAATAGCTCTTAGAGAGACTAGGAAACACCCCATAGGTGGGTCATCATTTGAATAACATCCTAGTTTTTATGTTTGATTTCGTTTGTAAATGTCTGCAGATGTGGATGTGCCATCCACATAGAACATATTATTTTCAAGGAACAGAAAGTTTATAGGTGTATTTCATCTAAGGACCCCACTCTTGCTCTTTCTTGCAGTTAATACTAAGACAATTGAGTCACAGTCGTAGGAAGTTTTTCTAAGCATCTACTTGCTTAGCACCATGGTTCCTCACTAGGCATGACTTTTACAAATGATGATTGTTTGCCTGTGTTTTCAATGTGCAGTTTATATTATCTTAAAAAGTACAGTTTTCAAACTTTTATTCCAAGGATTCTTACTTTAATTAAGATTTCACTAGCTGAGTAATTTTTGAGTTCAAAATATTAAGTTTATATCTACTGTCTTATTTAGTGGGGTAGAAGTAATTCTTTAAACTGTAGTAGAATGAAAAAAAATTCATGCAGGAAGTATATCTATATTAGAAAAACATCTGTCTAGCCTAACTTTATGACCCAGAAAAAAAAGCTGACATGATAAAAGAGGAATAAAGCAAATATTCTAGACCACTGACATATAACTAGAGCACAATTTCAATTATCTAAATGTAACTTACATGAAAATTCACATTCTCAGAAACAGTTGGAAAGGAACCTGATACTACTTAATCCAATCCTGAATTTAATTGACAGATGAGCATATAGGTCTGCACAAGACTGAAGAGAAGTGATCAAACTGGAGGGCATCTTTGGAAGAAAATAAGAAGACAGAGGTTTTAAAAAAAAATATACCATTGCAAGTAAACTGAAGTCACTTCCTGTCTTCAGGTTTCAGCATCTAAAATCATGAGCACATAAAGATCACAGTAAACATTTTAAAGGCCAATATAGGAGTTAAATTGCTGCTTACCATGCTCACAACAGGAAGGTAAGAGAATGTAGGTTTATTTTATTCTGGTTCTTTTTTTTTTTTAATCTGTTTTATTCACACAGATCCACACAGTGGCAAGCTTTGCAACTTGACTCTAAGCTGGTCACACCATATGCACTTGGTAGAGTACCATACAATGACTATGAAGACAGCTGACTCAGGATAATAGCAGTCTTACAGCAGCATTCCAGAATTTAGGGCAGAACAATTTTTCTTTAATTGTTTCACAGTTTTCTACTGCATGTAGTAACCTGTGTGGCATGTGTTCCCTCTCTTCAGCATTACATTTTGTTGCTGAAATTGTGACAGATATTCCAGCTGTGGGAGGCTCAAAGAGTCATAGAAATGCTGGTTCTAAAATACACATTTTATTTCAAACTCTGGAAAATCATACCAGGTATTTTAAACTACTAATTTCAATATTGAAATCAACCAGAACAATGCTGCATAGAAAGAAAGAATACATTTCTAAGCATGTAAGAGAATTTTGGCAGATCAAACACATTTTTAAAGAATTCCAGCCTTATAGAACTTCTGAAATACTAAGATCACTAATGTCTTTCACATATTATTTGGTGAGTACTGTCTCTTTTGTGGCTTCTACATACTATTCTAAAGATTTGGTGCATAGGATTATTTGAATTTTCAGATGGTTGATGTCTAACTGCATCCAGGCTTTCTTAGCCAAAGTATGCAATAAGAAAATGGAGTTGGAAAGATCCTTCCAACCCAAATAATACTCTGGTTTTCTGAATATATAAAACTTCATTAGAAAAGCAACACAGACCTACTGACTATATAGAAAAGTATTTTGCAATCATAATTACTTGTGATTAGCAGGGTTACTGTGACTTTCGGTTCACAATCTCATTTAAAGAATATTAAAGCTATTGAAATATCAACAAAAGTAGAAGAGAAAGAGGATTAAAGTGAAACAGGAACAAAAAAAAACAATAATAGGCAACTGAGTACAAAAGGAAGATAAAAATGTTAGACAGTGAAAACTATGATTTTATTCAGTTTTACAATTTGGTGGGATGACTAAAAGTTATGTTAAGAACTTTAATCCATCCTGCATAACCATATCTGATTTTATCAAACCTCTTTTGTTAAGCAGGTCTGGTGAATATATTAACAAGAACTATATTTTGCAACATTTTCCATATTTATTAGATCTCTCAACTCATTTTTTTAACTGTGTCCTTAACAGAAAAAACTTCAAAATCTATCTCAGGATATTATTTAATTTTCTTACTACTACTACTACTACTACTACTACTAAAGGTTTTGTGGTTGTTCTGAGTTCTGAGCTGTGTTTTGGATCACTTTTCATTTTTGGGTAGCAGGTAGAAAAACAGTAGAGATTATTTTTACCTGTTCTGTTCCTCCCTAAGGAAATGAAGTACTTAGTGTCAAGCAATGAAGCAAAACATTTCCATCTCTGAATTCACCTCTGCCCTCTTCATACAAAAGAGAACTCTTTTACCAGTTTTATTGAAACAATTTCATCACATACTCTTACTTATTTGTTTTTACAACTTCAGTCTGGAAACTATCTGTTAGAAGGAAAGAGATTTCCTTTCTTTAGGTAGTTGATTTCTGATGGCCATGAAAGAAAATTTACTGAAGTGGTGCTTTAGGAACTCTAAATGATTAAAAATATTTAATCAATTCTTTTAGAAATTATCTGTACTATAGTTTCACATCACACAGATGCGTAGGTGGGAGAAATAGTGATTCAGAATGTCTCAAGTCTCTCAGCTATTATACACCTGCTTAGAACCATCATGAGTAAGATTTAAAGAAAAAAAGTCTATTTTCACCCACTGTGAGGTATTAAATTCAGTGAATGTGAAAAAAAGGATTTAAATATCAAAATTTTAGTTTAAAATGTTATGCAGTTAGTAAATTATGAATTTTTCAAAATCAGAAATTTAGTATTTCATTAGAAAATATGTACATTACTTAGGTCTTCCTGGAAAGATAAAACATTTACTAATAATTTTAAAAACATTTTAATTCTTGAAACTGACCTTTATCTTCACCTCATGGCTAACAATAGAATTACATGAGGATATACAAATGACCAGATCTCCTAACTCCCCACAGCAAATAGAATTTCAGTTTTGTNAAAGAAAGAAAGAAAGAAAGAAAGAAAGAAAGAAAGGAGATATGAGTGAAAGGCAGAGACAAGCTATTGTACCACTTATTAGCAAAAAAAAGTAAAACGCATATGGAATCTCTAGTGAAAGACATTTAAAGCTTCTTAAATTTTAGCTGATAATGACTCTTTCTTAGTTCTGTAAATACACTGGAGAAATATGATGACATTTTGACATAATTTTGTTCATAATTTTTAGTTTTAGAGCTTTAAAGATAAATGAGGCAATAATGGCCTCAGCAGGTAGAAGTTGGTTCAGTTCCATTCTAGCTGGTGCAATGATGCCTACTGCATGAGGACGTAGATGTGTGGGTTTTCAGACTGTTTTTGGTTTGTTTTTTTTCCCAGTAACAATTCCTGCTTATACATAGTCTAGGAAATGCTCTGTGGGCTGAATACAAGCTGTAAAACTATTATATAGAGGTATCACACTGAAAACGAAATGTCTCCCCTCTTGGCATCCTGGGTTGGAATCAATCTGCTGGAGTACAAGGAGGTTTGGGGTGGCCCTGTCAGTAGTGGCAGTCACCTACACACACAGCAGCCAGTTGTGCTCCAGGTGATCTCAGATGAGCTGTCTGCCACCCCAGCCCTCTGCTGGCCCCCCCTCCTGGCAGGCACTGCGCAGCATGAGGGGTAAGCACCTGGTGGCTCGTGCGGGCAAGCACACACCGCAGAGACCTGAGACCCAGGCTCACATGGACCACACCAAGCCACTTGCACATGCAGGCTGTGAGGATGGGCTGGAAACACGGCCACAGAGCCGTGTGAAATAGCATGTGTCAGGATGATGGAAATGAGTTCAACAGCTCTGCTAATGGCCTGGGAGAGGGAGGAGAGACCAAGGTTATTCAGTTTGTGAATGATGCTAAATATGGGAAAAGCACCAGAGGCAAGAGTATATTTCAGGAGGATTGTGAAATTATGGGCTGACAAGATAGAAAGATACAGCCTACAAACTGTAAAGTAGCAGAGCAGCAAAACACCAAGAAAATACAAGGGCTCATGGTGAAAAATCGGTGAAAAAAAATTATACCAGAGGGGGATGGAGAAGGATGCAGACAATGATGTAACAGCTAGATTACTGGCTTTGTGAGTCTGAAAATTACAAATAAATTTCTTATATTAATGTCCTAAGTAAAGAACAGAAGGTTTTTTTTCCAGTTAAAACTCATCTGTCTTTCCACTTGTAAATATTCATTCAAAATTACACTTAAATCTTTAATAGAAAAACATATATCTAACCTACACTCCCATTCAACCCTGGAGTGAAAGGAGACTATCTTATTCATTTTATGTATTTTTTGCCACCATCCTCTGCTCCATTAGTTTCCCGTCTGGTGGACATTTTCTGAACCACCTGTATCGGTCCAGAATATTCACATTCATATTCTAGGAAGACTGGATGGTGGGTGGTTTTTCGCATCTGGGATGAAGAGGAAGAGAAACCCAAGATCACATTAAATAATCACAAGTGTTTAAAAGGATTTAGGTGGCTCAATAAGCATTAGTTCATATACATGAATAAAGTACTGCTATTTCAGGTTGCCAAAACAATACATTTCACAGAGCTGAAAGACAAAGTCTGAAATTAGTAAGAGGATAATGTAACGTCATTGAATTCATCAGACCTTGCGCCAGAAAACCAGATGCTGAAATCTGTTTAAAAAACAAAATATGAGGGTTACAACTGAAAATGTAGAACAACACTTACAAGTTGCCTCGAAAAAGAGCAGCATTTTTCACAGGAATGAATGATTTATGGTATTTTACCATATAGTTGTAGTTTAATAGGTGCACATAATACAATAATGTACAATTTAAAAAAAAAAAAAGGTATTTATTGCTGAATCTATTTTTAATTCTGCAATTTCCTGCATATGCAAGCTATAATTTAAGTACATGTATAATGTCATAATAAATAATCTTTACTTATTAAATGAGAAGAACTGAATTGTAATTTATTAAATTTCCTGTTCTTTATATAATTTCAAAATATATAAAGAAAGATTCATGTTGTAACTGAGTATTAGTTACTTATGTGAACATATGGCTATATATATTATTTTTTCCAGAACTTTATGGTAAATCTCAATAGGACAAATTGGAGACTGGAGACGTACTTGTATTTCTAACACAGGGATTTTCAGTATGCTTCTTCACAAGAAAGGTCTAATTTATCAAATACCTAAGCAAATGGAAGTTTCAAGGCCTTCTCTATGAATTTTATAACCACATATTCAGAATAATTGGAGGCTTATTCTATGATTCTTTGATTTTATGATTACTTTTGGATGACGTGAATTCTCCTGCCTTAAAACAAATTTATTCTTCTAAGGTGATTTGCTATGAACAATCTGATATGGATCTACTTGTAACGTAGATTTTCTATTTCAGGGGAATCAAACCATTAAAGAACTTGCATGACACATTCAGAATGTCATTTTTTATCATTCTTCACTTATTAACTGGAAAACAAACAAGCAAGTAAATGGACAAAACCCTATCTCCCAGAAACAAAAATCCTGTCTTACCGAGAAAGGCAAATGTTTCTTTATTCCTTTCCTTTTCTTTTTCCCAGATTGTTAAAAGTGGCCTGAATGGCCTAAATTTCAGAATATTTCAGAAGAACTGACTATCTTTTGCTCAATGATACCTGGAAGGTGTTGAGGAATCTTGAAAATCTAGCAATGGTCTTGATTTCAGTTTCCTTATTCATAAGGAAATTAATTTCCTTATTCACATTCATTAATGTGAATTAATGTAGCTCACTTTGTCTTTTGAATTTAAATTTTCGTCATAGAAACTAGTATTCTTCGGGTTATGGATCTGCTTCCTTTCCACCACATTTTTCACTAGTCTACTAATTGCAAGTCATTTTTCCTTAATACCTCCTAATTACATTCTTTTTTCTCTTTTTTTTTTTTTTGTCCTTGCAGCTGCTGCCCTATAACACATCTGTCAAAACAGGTGGTCTGCATTCACTTTCAAAATAATTTGAGAAGTTTCTTTCAGAATAACATTGTAGGTAGGAAATAACTGATTATTATCATTATTGGCAGTTATTATAAACCTCTAAATTCCTATTTATGCTTTCCTGTGGTATTTATTATAAAGACATTTAGAAAACTTTTTCAAACTTTTTCATGTTTTCAGTTTTCTGCCCACATGATAAAAAACTAGTAACATCTCCAAAATAAGACTAGTCTTCACCTTCTTATTTTAATGTTCATTTACTGGGTTCATGCTGGACTAAGAAACTTCTACATGTCTATTTTTTCATTCTAGATATTTCCACTGGACTACATGTTGCTTGCAGGATTTTGTAAATTAATTAATTCTATATAACCTTTTGCCTTCTAATAAAATGTTCACAATTGGAATTCCCAGAAGGTAGTTTTACGTCTACTTTTTTCACAGTTGCTTAGAAATCCACCAGCACTACGAAAGCATTTACTATTTGCACATTGTTTGAAGCATTAGAACTACTTTGTCAGCAAAATCTAAATTTAATCTCATTCTGACCAACATTAATACTGTTATCTTTGTGCCTACCCATTAAATCAGATATGTTCTTTTACTGCAGTAGCAGAAGATTAGAGGTTATTTAGAAGATTAAAAGGCAAGACAGCCTGGGGCAGGACTGTTTTCTGAGAAGTCCAAAGGCCCTGTGTATAGTGCTCCTGTAAGGGAAAAAAAAGTTCATCGTAAACTAGTTCTAATTTACCTCTGTCTATTACTCTCATAGCACAGCTGTAGCTTCTCGACGTTTAAATTGAATGCAGTTCCAGTTCATAGATTATTTTCTAAGCACTAACTCCCTGTAGACTACTCACCAGACTAGTAAATCAGCAGGCAAGAGGCAAAAATAATTCTTCTGAAAAACATTTAGTGTGGGAAAACTTAAGGAACTGGAAATCAAAAATATATCTACAGCATCCTAGATGACATGCGGCATTTTTCTATTCAGAATCAAAGGTGTGCATTTGGCCAAAAGCCAGTTTGTTCTGTTTGGCTTACCAATAAGAACGAGGAGCAAAGTAACTCTTTAAAAAAGTTACAGCTAAAAGTGCTAAAGATACCTGAAAGGAAAGAAAAATTATATCTACTGGAATATAAATGCAAAAGAAAAAGATGATTAATGATGCCTTCTGGGGTAATTTAGAATATTGTTTTTCTAAATAGATTGTTTTTACTTGCCACTGTTAAGAAAAGCAAAATCTTGTAACCTGTATAATCTTATAATCTATAAGTAGAATTTTAGAATATTTATCAATTTAATGTGTGCGTGTAAATTATTGTGTTTATATAAACAGATATAAAACAAAACAAAAAAACTGAGCCAAAATATATTTTTAAGAATTTATGATAAGAAAAATTACAGCTGAATTTCTCTCACATAGAAATTATTGAAATCACTTTCATTTATTTTGTTTTGCATGCAATTTAATAACTTTGCCTGTAATTTTGCGTGTATGCTTTTAGTATTCGCTTACAGATCTTTGCAGTGTACAAGAATTCAAGTAGACATTGCATATAATTTTTAGGAATATCATATGGAAGTCAGATGCTTTTTTATTTGGTGGTTGGTTTTGTTTTTTAACAAAACTTTTTAACTGTTGAAAGAACAGTTTGCCTTTGATTTCTTGGGGAGAATATGTAAGGAATAGGTAAGATCTGAATTTAAGACTAGAAATTGACCACTGTTATCTGGCTCTCTATTTAATGTGGGTATCATTTTCCCTATACGTCACAGACTTAACTCTTAAACATTTATTATTTTTAATGTCTTTAAAAAATAACCTCTGTTAGAGGTGCAAAATAATGCCCATTTTCAAGGAATTATTTTCTCATTAATCTTGCTGGGAATAACCTTCTGAAAACTGGATGAGAACCTAGATCCTTTAGCAAGTGCCGAATACCAACAGCTGGAAAAATCCCTGGTTTCAAAATAAAATGATTCATTGTGTAAGGTGTGGCATCAGTAAAATGCTTATCTTACAGAAACACACAAAAAAATTACGTGTAAGGCAACTTAAGTTTAGGATAATCAGGACATTTGTCTTGATTGATATGTTTCAGGGCATTAATCTCATCAGATTACTAGGAACCTAAGTGAACTGTCACAAATAACCTATGAAAATAATCTCGTCACATTCTTTAATCATTCTATTTCTGCTACCAGAAAGAAAGTATTATTTATATGTGTTGTGAAGTGGGTGTGAAGTGGCATGTTAAATACAGAGAAAATATTTATACAAAGCAGTATTTATTTTTCTCCTATATTCAAATCAAAATTGAAATGGATTTATATACTTTATATTTTGATTTTGTGATAATAAATGCCCACAGTTTCAGTTATTCTAGGATTGTGCCCTTAAAGAATAGGCTGCAGAAAGGAAAAACGTAAAAAACATTTTTTGGGTTTATTTTCCTTAAAAAAAATAATTTTTCATTCTGAACTGACATAGAAATTCATTTACAAGTGAGAATTTTTCAAAAATGGACATGTGGAAAGATTTTAATGGTAGACCTCACCAAAATTAGCTAAATTTGGTGCAGACTTTACAGAGAAGTTTATAGATGTTTACTGTTCAAATAGCAATGCCTATGCCAGTCATCTTGACTTTATAATCTGTGGAGATAAAAGCACTTTGGGGATAAGAAAGATCTCATTTTCAGGTACTACTTTAGGTCAAGATGAATCGTCTTGTAGAAATATCAGTTTCTTCTACCTATAGAGTCTAAGCAACTAAACTGTCACTCAATATTATTCATTAGTTTTAACACTTGGTAATTAGATAATGCCATAGCTTTGTTACAACTAAAAACTATTACAGTAACTGGTAGTAAAAAAATGCAGTTATTTTTGATAAGGTAATCAATTGCCTCAAAAAACAACAAAGAATTAAAGCAGTAGTAAATGAAGGTTTATTCTCCGTAATTAATAGGAAAAAAGAGGGAAGTTTAACAAAGAGAAAAGCAAACAAAGAGAAAAACAAACAATACTTTTCCAGTGGAATAATACTTAATATGTGTAGTGAAGCTCCAAAATTAAAAAGTATAGAATTACTTGAAACCTTCTTCACACAAAATTGACTATACTAAGACCATGATTAATACACGTTATTAAGGAGTTATTAAGAATTTGCATTAAAGCTGTAATGCAGTATTGATTTTTCCAGGAATGTACCTCATAAGTTGCTGCACACATTAAAAAATGCCGAACCTCAGGGAAGCTATTTAAGAAAATTAGTATGCTATTTTAGAAATGTTATTGCTTATTGTTTGAACTGCTAAATATCATCATTTTTCTTGTGAACTATTTTGCTAAAATGCAGTTTACTTGTATATCTGGACATGTCAAGAGAGGTAGCTGAAACTACTTGAGGTTACTATTACAGAAGAAAGTATTTTACTTTCTATAAAAAGTACATGATTATACTCTAGAATATGTAAATATCTTCTGCTCCACAATTTATAACCTTTAGGCAAATTAGTGAATTTGATTACATAACACCATTTCAAGTTTTATAAAGATAACCTTTCTGATAATTTTTACTTTAAATTTAGAGCTGAAGGAGCACAGTGGGCTTTTAGCGATATGCTTTAACCATATCTGAGTAACAGTAACTGCTATGCATGAGTTGCAGAAGTTTAAAATGGGAGTGTTAACATCACATATATCTCCCGCCACCTCTCTTCCAAGTTGCTCTCCAGTCCGGATAAGACCACAGATTGAAACAAAAACATTGATTTTTCATGTATCTGTGGGTTTCAAATATTTTTTCAGGTTATTCTTTTATGGAAAATTAATTTTAATACTGATTTGAGTGGGGTTGGGATAGAGTCATTCTGAAAAGCATCTATAAAGACCATGTGGATATGCTTGGATGGACTGTTTTGGTCTTCAACTATAGTGCAAATGTTCACTGATTTATCTTATCTTTTGTTTTCTTTATATTTTTACAAGGGAAATTGATGGTTGTAAAGAACTAGTCTTAACTACAAATATATAATGGAATGTAATATTTACAATTATAGTAATAAAAAATGGATAATTTATCCCAAAATATAATAATCTCTTACTGAACTTTTTACCAAACGTGTCATTACCTTATGTTCAAACCACTCACCTGCGCTAAAGCAATCAATTGTATTTTTGGTAAATTCAGCACAACAGCGTGCGTTCCGAACTCCTTGGTGATCATATATTTAACCTTTTAACACAACAAGAATTTAAAATAATCAAAATGTGAATTCCTCCTCCATAGTATAATACCAAGAGGAAGGAAGACTTTGTGCTTTCAGGCAGAAAGAAAGCTATAAAGTGAAAATTACCATATATTCTGTGCCCAGTGACAAAACTACTAAGGACTGTAAATGTGAGCTGGTCCTTTTGAGAGCATTTAAATATATATTGGAAATAGGTTCTAGCCAGTCAGCAGAGAAGGACTTATACAAAACAATAATGAATTTTGTACCAAGATACACTGTGTATCAGTGTTCAAAACTGCAGGTCAAAGAATAGAAAATACAAAAGATACATGCATGCATTGGAATTTCATGGCAAACTTCTGGTAGTGGGGCAGCTACAAGGGTGTCATCTGTAAGAAGAGCCCCCCCTTGTGTGACAGAGCCAATGGCAGCCTGTGCCAACACTGACCTAACACCACTGACCAAGACTGAGGCATCAAAAATGGTGGTAGCACCTCTGGGATAAAGTGTTTAAGAAGGGGAGAAACTGCTGCCCAAAAGCAGATGGAAAAGATGAATGTGAGAGAAATATCCCTGTAGAACCAAGGTCAGTGAAGAAGAAGGGGGTAGATTTGCTCCAGCACCAGAGCAGAGATTTCCCCGCAGACCATGGTGCAGTGCAGCCCATGGAGGACCCCAGTTAAGCCCATGGATTCACCCAAAGGAGGCTGTGACCCTGTGGAGAGCCAGTCCTGAAGCAGGCTCCTAGCAGGACCTGTGCAAACATGAAGAGAGGAGCTCATACTGGTTCATATTTTCTTAACAGGACCCACTCCAGAGCAGTGTCTTCCTGGAGGACTGCGACCCATGGAAGTAACCCATGCTGGAGCAGGTTGTGAAGAGCTGGAACTTCCTTTGGGGAGGACTCATGTTCCAGCTCACTGACTGCCTCTTGTAGGAGGGAGAAGGGGAAGAGTGGCAAAGATGAAGAGTTGTGAAACCCCCATTCCCTGCTGTCCTGCATCACTCAAAAGGAGAAGGTAGAGATATTGGGAGTGAAGTTGATCCCAGGAAGAAGAAAGGGTTGGAGGGAAGGTGTATTTCTCATTACTCTTATCTGATTTGATTTGTAAACAACTAAACTAATTTACTCAAATATTTTGCCTGTGACAGTATTTGAGGAGTGATCTCATGATTCGTTGGTATCTTGTACTATGAGTCTTATGTTTGCTATATTTTTGTCCTCCTTGTCCAGCTGATAAAGAGAAATGATAGAGAGACTTGGTGAGCACCTGGTGTCCAGCCAAGGTCAACCCACCACAGGACTACAGGTTAATAAACCACAAAAACTGCTTGACTCTGCGGGTTGAAGTAAATACATTGAGGTATGCTTCATATAGGCACAAATCTGACAGCATCCTCTTTTTGCTTATTCTTTATCTATGCATGCTGAATAGCAATACGGATTGTTTAGGCTTTTCATTTACTTGTTTTATTTAATAGAGATTACTGAAATGCCTCAAGTGTCAGTCAACCCGTAATCTCTGATTTTTTTGTGGGGTTTTTCTGAGAACAACCTTTCTTTGCAACTTTGTACTGATCTGCAAACACTTAAAGAGAGAATTTTAGAAAAATTATTCTTTCTCATATCTCTACTAGAATCTGAATCTTTGCTCATGACAGTTCAGAAAATTCATACCTTGAGATGATATATTCGTTTAACAAATCTTGGGCTTTGTGCAGAACTAAGCTGCAGTGAATGAAATTGCTTTTCCACTGAAGCTGACCTGGAGTAGTTGCTGCATTTTATACATTGCAAAATAGAATCCCAGCTAAAATGACCTTCGTAAAATTTTATCTGTAAAATTCTGATAAATATATTCTGTTAAAGTGACTGCGTAAAATTTTAAAATTTATTTCACAGGAAGAGCTCTTCACACTCTCACTACCATTTCATACAATCATAGCAATCATAGAATACCAGGTCAGAAGGGGCTCCATCATCTAGTCCAACTTCTATTTGCAAAAGCAAAGTCTAGGGAAGATAATGAAGAATCTTGTCCAGCTGAATATATTATTGCAAAACCCAACACTTCCATGGACAGATTATGCTAATATCAGATTCTCCTTATTGTGAGAAATTTGCCTCCAGTGTCAAGCTGGAATCTCTGTAGTGGTAACTTGTACCCATTATCTGTCATTTTTTCCATGTGATTCATTTTAAAAAAGGGTTCTCCATTTCATTTGTAGCCACCTTTTAAATGCTAAAATAGGGTGATAAGGTTTTTCCTAAGCCGCCTTCTCTCAAGGCTGATAAAATTCTGTTCTCTCAGTCTTTCTTCACATGGCAGGTTTTTCCAGACTCAATCATCTCTGTGACTCATCTCTAGAGCCTCTCCAGCCTGTCCACATCTTTTTTTACATAGTAGGGATATAACCTTTCTCAAATTTCCTTCATTCATGTTTTAGAGATTTTGTCTTCTCAGACCTGCCTGCCTACAGGTTTGATTTTTAATTATTTGTTGGTATTTCGTAATTAAATACACTCTTTTTTTCCTTTATCTCACAGGTAGCTGGTCAAGGCTCCCAATAGCATTGAATTTAACATCTGACCTTATTTATTTTACACTCACAGTTACTTTTTTTTTAAACTTTTAAAAAATAGCTATGTCATGAGTAATTTCAATCAATATAGTTACTTACAATACTGTTATTTTTCATTCTTCCTGCTTCTATGGTGCAGTGAGAGGTGTTATCAACTGGAGACCCTTATAGGCAGGAAAATTTATGTTGTGATGGGCAGCATGACTGACTGTGAAAAATGAGTTCTTAGGTGTCCTACATTCAAGCTTCCAGATACACTCCTGGCACCTGTGATCTCGAAGATTGCTAATGGATTTTCATTCAATACATGGGTGATCTCAGTAGGTACACATCCATAGCCTTCACAGCTTGCAAAGTACACAAGAAGAAACTGTGCTTTGTTTTGTCTAATATGACAAGTCCTATCATGTCTCTTAATTTACTTTTGTAGTACAACTTCATTTGCAACAATTTCAGCTTGCATTGAATTGGTCTCCAAGAAAGACACATAAATATAAAGACATTTCAAAACATTTGGAAATGTGAAAGCATAAACTCCTATTCAGTAAAGAATAAATGGAGACATGTTGACCAAAAATTCTGCAAGAAATGAAAATTACATAAACTATGGTTTCTATCAAGGCTACACTTATTAGCAATAATTATATCTAATAATTTATTAGTAGTAGTATTATTACAATCATCATTATTATTATTATTGTCAGTAGTAATAGTAGTATTATACCACCTAACATGCTAGTACTTG
This sequence comes from Rhabdornis inornatus, assembly GCA_013397075.1. Taxonomy (NCBI): domain Eukaryota; kingdom Metazoa; phylum Chordata; class Aves; order Passeriformes; family Rhabdornithidae; genus Rhabdornis; species Rhabdornis inornatus. The sequence goes on along the minus strand of VWZS01004306.1, from coordinate 121,967 downwards.
AAATTTAACCTAATATTTGAGCTTAGTGCAAATCAAACCTTCTTCAGTGAACACAATGTGTTGAAATCTCCCCTTTGTCCTATACTGCAAAATACACACCACAAATTCCAAGAAAGGGTTTGCTATACTGAAGAACATCTGATACGTTCTTCATAAAGATAGCCATGGTGCTTCATTCCAGTCCAGCCCTTTTCTACAGTATTACTGACAGGTATTCTTAAAACACATTCCCAGTAAGATTTATGTTGCAGTGTATTTCTTGTTAATGGTATGTTCTGGTATTGCCCAAGCTAATGATTTAGTCCAAAATTATACCCTCCCACCCACCTTGTCAATCTATCCTAAACTACCTGTCAATCCTGCTCTGTGCCAGCCTCCTGCTTAGAATTCCTCTTTGGAAATCCCCTAAAACTCGATGTCTCATTAGTCCATGTGACCTAGTTTTCTCCCATAGCGCTCTCATTGGACAATGACTTTGTAAATCCTACCCTTTACCCCTCCTCAGAATTTCTCCAATTTGCTAAGAAGTTGTACCTTCCCCCTGAACCTCCCCCATATTTAAGCTGTTGCACCTTCGCCATTTTTGTCTTTTGCCCTGTGGATTCCCTAGAGTAATGAATCCTTTTTATCTTAAGCAAAAGACCTCCTCCTCCTCCTTGCCTCCTTTGAATGCAATCTGACAGCAAAAAGGCCGTGGAGCCATAGCTCGAGCCATATCTAAGGGCTCCTGTTCCCGGGGTGAAACTCACTCAGGGCACGGGACTGTAGTGGCAAAGTGAGTGCAGCTCTGGCTGCAGCGTCAGTTGGCGCCCAACGTGGGGCCTCAGTGAGCAGACCCCCATGGAGGAACCGTGGATTTTAATCCAGAAAAGTTCTGGCCCAAAAAGGAATGGTTGGTATTTCTTCGGGGGATACTCTTGGAAAGTAGAGGAAAAGCCATTGAACAAACTCTTTTAACAACCGCTTTGAAAATTTTCTTTTCTCACCCTCCAAGATACCCACAACATGGAAATAAATCCCCCTCTGCTATGCTGAAGGTTTCACACTCATATTTTCTAATCTTAAGCTATGTTGGCACAACAAATTCCGCTCTCTGCTGCAGCAAAAAGAGACAACAACTAAAGATAAGAGTCCAGGGTCAGTTTTAGTTTCAGAGACAGGGAGCCATCTCTACAGCTAACTATCATAGCCTGTAGGTTCGTGGGCCCCCCTCCACCCTGGGGGCCAATGTACCCTTCCCTCTACTTGGAGCACCCTCAGCCTAACTTGGGGGGGTACTCACCCTCCTTTCAGTCCATTGGACAGGGTCTGCCATGAAAATCCTCCTTCAAGGAAGTGTTCCTTGGGTGCCAGAGGGTTATCACTTCCTCCCCGAATGAGCTGCTGGGCAAAGCCCATCGGCTGCAGATTTAGAATTTCAGAGTAGAAAAAAGTACGAGGCAGAAAGGTACCAGAACAGAGGATATGGTTTTTTTAGAAATATGCCACATTTTCTCAGCTGTTTCAAATTTTCTGTACCGTCTGTGTCTGTTAATTGTTTGTTAATAGCGAGCTACTTTACCAGCCTAATCTTATTGTAGTCTTATCTCACCTGTTTTTTTCTGAGAGTGGAGAATTTTTTGTACCATTAAAAATATTGCAATAACCTGTACGAGTATATCAGATAAAAATCCCATCTTTAAGTGTTTTACTCAGAAAACCTGTTAATACTGTCAACTAAATGTATGATGTTTTACAGATATTTTAAAGCATCTTCTTAAGGGGAGAGAACTGATTCCTTTTTTAAATAAACTTTCAAATTCTGTAATATTTTGTAATTATAGACAAAACACAGAGACAGTTTTAGTAGCTTTAGTTTTCCACTGCTTTTTGTTTTGTGTCTTTACATGTTTTGTTTGACTCACATAGGGGAGAAATAATTACAAGGAACACTCTCTTAAATCAAAACCTGGCCTATTGGTTTTATTAGGCAATATTGGAATATACTGGAAATTGCAGAATGGAGTGCAAAAGTAGACTTTGATTTCACCCCAAAGCATGGTACGAGTTAATTTGCTATGTAATTCTCAATGTGAATCTTGTTGCAATTTGCTACTGTAAATCTCAATATTTCACTTTGTTGATGATGCTTGTCAGTATTGCCCCAGTATGAGAAAATGTCTGTGTCTTGGTGTTCCTTTCCCTCTTTGCTGCATTTTCCAGGCTGCTGGAGGTGACATATTGCACAGAAATGACATTTGATATAGTGGTGAATGGTTAAATACATCTATCAAAGTATCACCACCTATAAGGCTGGTGATCATTATTTATATTCTTTACCAGGTAGAGAATTATTTATATCTACTAATCCTTGAATAGTTTGGGGGTATTTTGTATCCTGACCACAATAACATTCTATAATATTTTGAAATAATTTTGATTTAAAAATCTAAGTGAGTGACTTGATTAATGTTTTTTTTCCTTACTGTATATAAACTCATTCTTTTGCATAGAGTAACATAGACAACCCTCTGATTTAAGTAAAATGAGAGAATTAAGTCCTGTGTAACACTAGTGAAATAAAAAAACCCCAAAGACCTCTGCATAATAGTAACCTTATTTTTCCACAAACATTCCAAATAATTTTAATGAAAGTTGTTGATTAATGATACATAAAATTTTGAGAATGAAGCTGAAAACTGAGGATAGACTCTGTAAGGAGATCCTCCATACCTCTTTGATCAATGATATATCTTCTGTGTGTTGATATCCTAAGTAACTGTGAGAGTCAAAGAGGCAAAAATATTTTGAAGAGAAAGAAGACAATATTCCGTATTCCTTTTATTTATAGTCTTCTATTTTTAGTAGAAATACATTAAAAATAGAAAATAACATCTTTGTACATTCAAATCATAGCTGCAACAAAAAACTGAATCAAGTTTTAGACTGGATATCTTTTAAAGCACATTGCTTAGAAGGAGATAATTATTAGAATGGCAATAGTAAAACCTATCAAGAATATTAGAACATCTTGTCTCAAAAATCTTTGCACTGACAACCTAAAGGAAGAGTTCTAGCATAGTATGCATAATGCAAGACAGCTAAGATTCTTCAAGGAATAAATCATACTTAATTTTCAGATATAGAGAAAACAGTAACTGCATAGACTATGCAAAAGAGAAAAAGAATTAGTTATATTTATGTTTAAAAAACTAAGACATTATTACCTTTAAAGTAGCAACAAAAATATTACTGAGACTGATCCCATTGGTAGAATTTTAGTTTTCTTCATCATGGGACAGTTTGTACACCACCAGGCCTCCTGCAAACAGACAGAGTTCATCAGTCTAAAAGGACTGAAAGGATTATAGCCCATGAGTTGTCAGGGCTAGATTGTGAGGGATTTTAACTAGTCTTGAAGGAGGAAAAGGATAAGACAATTCTCACTAGAGATAAGCCTGGGGTGACACACCAGTGTTGTGGGTGACATGGACAGCCCAGCTGAGGTGCATCTGCACCAGCGCACCCAGCATGGGTAACAAACAAAGGAAGCCATTGGCAGCTGGAAGCTGTGATGGAGTTATCACCATGGAAATGTGGTGGGATGGCTGGATGCTGCAGTGGATGACTACAAGCTCTTCAGAAGGGACAGGTGAGGAAGGAGAGGCAGTGGGGTGACTCTGTACTCTGTACACTGGGGAAGGTTTTGGCTGTACAGAGCTCAGGGGCAGTGGGGACAAGGCTGAGAGCCTGTGGGTGACAGTCACAGGGATGGCCAACAAGGCACAGATCCTGCTGGGAGTCTGACACAGACCACCCAACCAGGATGAAGTGAAGTATTCTATCAGTGGATGTTTCGTATCACTAGCCCTTGTTCTTGGGAGACTTTAACTTGCCAAATGCCTGCTGGAAACTCAGCAGTGGAGAGGAGACAGTCTGGGAGGTTCCTGGAGTGTGTGGAAGGTAACTTCAGGCACAGCTGATAAAGGAGCCTGCCAGGGCATGTCCTGCCAGACCTGCTGTTCACAAACAGACAAGGGCTGTGGGACATGTGGTGGTCAGAGGCCACAGCAACTACAGAATTCTGGCCTCCTGTTTTTGGTGAGGTAAGGAAAGTGGTCAACAAAACCTCCACTTTTGACTTCCAGAGGGGAGACAGTGGCCTGTCTAGGATACTGGTTCAGAGGGCTGTTATGCCCCAAGCTCACTCAGTGAAATTTTGAAGGGGCTTTACATACTTTTGGTTCACTCTGGTGGGGCACAGGAGAGAACAAAGTTCTTGGGTGGTTGAATAACAAAAATACCCAAAGAAGGAAAAGTTAAAGGTGCAGGAGTAGGCCATTTGTATGTGCCAACAGATGAGCTGCCATGAACAGAGTGCCCTGGCTGAATAGAGAACTTTCACTGGAACTTAGAGAAAAAAAAAGTGTAAGAACTTTGAGAAAAGGGGCAGGCAACTCAGGAAGAATACAAGTATGTCAATAGAGCATGTAGACAGAAGATTAGAAAGGTATAAGCTCAGCTAGAATTCCATCTGGCCACCATTGTGAAAGAAAATAAAAAGATTAAAAATAAAAGGAGAGACAAGGAAATTCTCCATTCTTTATGGGACATGAGAAGAGCAACAGAACTGGTAAAAGGCTCTAAAGAGTAAGTGTGGTGTGAGGACCAGCTGAGGGAGTTGAGTCTGCTGGAGACCTTCTCACTCCCTACAATGACCTAAAAGAAGAAGTGTGCAGCCAGGTGAGGGTCAGCCTCTTTTCCCACATAACAAAAGACAGGGGGAGAGGAAGTGGCCCCCATCTAGGGGAGGTTCAAATCAGTCAAGCATTGGAATGGGCTGCCCAGGGAAATGCTGCAAGTGTTCAAGAAACAACTGGATGTGTCACTTAGTGCTGTGGTTTAGCTGATGTGGTGTTTGGTCAAAGGTCTACTCAATGATCTTGGAGGTCTTTTCCAATTTTAATAGTTCTATGATTCTAAGATTACCACATTGTTTTGTATCAGCTGGACTTCAATAACTAAGCCATATTACTCCAAAGTAGGAGAAAAAAAAATTGGTATATTTTACTGCAGGGTACTGCTGGGTAAAATTTTACATATGCAATTACCAAGGTGTAGCTGCTTTGCAGTAATTTAATACCTAGATATAACATGTTCATATGTCAAAAAGGAAAAGCATTGTCATGAAGAAAAACATTGCTTTGCTTATTAAATCCAAATGAATTGTCTGTTCCTGTGTTACTCCTGTAGAAATAGCATTCATTAGCTCTTGAAGGATTCTTAGAATTCACCTCAGTGTGAATCAGTCTTACAACTAAGAAATCTCAAAAGTTAGCCAGCAAAGTGTTGCACTAGGGATTTGATTTGAAACAATTTATATGATCACAAATTAGAAGGGAGGAAAATAGTTTAGTCTGGTTTTAAAATGTATTGCAATAGATCACAAATGCAATGCTATCAGCACTCTGTACTAAGACAAATATGTGTCCAATTCTAATGGTATGCTTCAGTTTTTTACACTGTGCTGTGGCTGTGTACAAGCTACACTTAGAGAAAAATCTCACCTGGAAGTACCAAATCAATTCCAATTTATGGAGCTAGTTACTGTGAATTTCACACAGCAATGCTCTTTTCTGACCCAAAATAGTATCCAAAATAAATATGCTAATTAGACATGACATCTGAATATGGAACCCAGAGGAATCATTAATATATTAATATTATTTTAAATTTTAATCTGTATGTTAAAATGATAGGCTAATTTTAAAGAGCTGTGTTTTTTTAATAATTCACCTTGAACTGGAAAATACATGCCCTGGAATTGGATATTATACTTACCTATTCACTGTATTCTAACTAGAAATCAGCTCTGCTAGGCTTTTTTAGCTGATCTTTGAAGCATGTTACATAGAAAAAATTTTGACTGTAAAGAAAGGAATAACATTTGACTGAAAATACAGAAAATACCTCATTTGTTACTTCAATTGGCCAGTATCCTTATGCCAACATCCTTAGCTATTCTGAATTTGAGGTGACCATTAGAATCAGTAGGTGTAAAATACAGTGTTTACCATATTCTTTATCAGTAGACCCAAGTCAGACAAACAATAGTATATAGACACTTAAAATTCACATAAAATCCCTACACATTGCATTTTTTAAATTCTTATTAAAAATTATTTTCTGTGTTTCATGGTTTAGGAAAAAAATGGAAATACCATCAAACCCATTAGTTGAATTATTCACAGAAGCCTGTTAGAATGGCTAATATTTGCTCAGCCAATCCTATCATCATCTATCTTTTTTCACCTTTTAGATTCATATCTTACTGAGAGTTCCCCTTCCAAGTTCTGTGATCTCTCCACAATAACTCTTACCTTCCATCAGACCTCAATCTTTTTTCTCCTGACATGAGAAGATGAGAAGGACTGAACTAGATAAAACCCTACTGTCCATTGGCTGGCGTCCACAGCAGTGTCCAGTCTCTGAGAGCAGACTTTTTGACAGAGGCCTGGATAAAACAAAACAAATTTGCATATGCTCAAAGTGTGTAAACGTATACAATGGTGGATTAGAGCTATTACTAAAACATGGTCTCTCACTCAAATGGAAGGTTCTTTGTTTTGTAGAAAAGTGAAATAAAAAGCTCCTTGTGCCAAACATTTATTCAGTGAATAACTGTTTTTTAAACATAGCATTTTATTTCCCCTCAGTTTCAATTGATATTTTATTACTGTGCCATGATTTTCAATGCTGTCCAGCTCTAGTATTTCATGTTATGAGGCCTGTTTGCCACAATTAAATGTGATGTCCTAGCCTACAGAAAAATTTTTTAAGTACTTTAAAAATAAATATGACTCAGTTTCTCACATCAGTTGTTGATAATCTTAAGCCTTTAACTAATGCAAATCCAGTTTACATATAATTCAGCATCTTATAAAATGGATTTAATAATATTTATGTAAATTTCTAAGGCTGCTGAACTTTTAGGGTACTCTAAGTTATTGGAAGAATATGTACATGGAGTATTTAAGAACATAATAGAAACAATAAAACTACCACAAAAATCCAGCTGATCTAACCTGTGAATAAACATCAAGTATANAAGATATTAATTAGTCATTAATTAATTTGGTCCTAAATTTTAACAATAGGTAAATGCTCTGATATATCATTTAACTACTTCCTGTAGTGTATTTAAGTTTCCAATAGATACAAATAAATTGAATGCCTTAGACTTGCTCCTTTCACTTAAAATCTGAAACATATTCCTACTGTTTACAAAAACCTCCAAGAACAGCAGTTTGAGCTAACAAAACAATCCGCACATGGAAACACTGAAACCTTCATTTCAACTAAGTGTTTGTTTTCTGATTATTTCAAAATCACCCTCATTATCCGCCTGCTCAATGGAAAGGAAACAGATGATTCTTCAAGCATGTTGACAGATGTCTACTTTGAAATACCTGCTGGGTGGCCAACACATCAACGAGACGTTAAATCATGTTGTCATCTGGAGAGAAGCACTAAGCTGCTAAACTAGCTGTGAACGCTGGCTGCTTTGTGACCTTTGCATAGAAATAGTGCTTCTACCCATAAATATTTTAAGGTCATGGGTTTTATTCCAGTTCCTCACAAAGCCTGACATTTTGCAAAAGCCAGGAGCAGCTCTGTACTGACTTTTTACCTAGGAAATGTCTCCCTTTGGTATTCATTAGGCTGGGTCAATCTAATCCAGGCCATTAGACCTGATAAGATTTCAGAGGAAAAGGATTTCTAGTGGTGCAGATGGTGGAGTTGTACCATTATTTTTTCCCTCGTTTTGATTTATATTCCTGCTCATGAGAATTTATACATATTTTTAAATATATTTTTACAATTAAATTTCTCCAAAATGACAGTGCACAGAAAAGTAACAGCTTGTCCTCCACTCCCTGGTGTTTTGGTCTTCCACTGCTGGGGCAGTAGCATGCTTCACTTGCAAGAAAATTGTTCAGAATCACATTCAGTGATACAGAAGGGCCTGTATGCAGCCGTGCCTGTCTCTGTCAAGTTCTTTCCCATCTGCAGTTTGTGTAAATCCTCTCCAAGTTGTGCTTCAGGTTTCTTTTTAATACTAGGGTTTCCTGATGTATTTAGATTTGAATTCTGATGCATTAGATTCTGATGCATTACTTATTTTATTACATAAATGGTATCTTTGCTTAAAAACCCCAAAGACAGCTTAAAAAATGTGAGTTGTGCATAAAATAACCCAAAACTAAATCTGGCTGGAAATAAAGTGTAGAGAACTTTTTAAAGTGTATGAAACCTAAAATATGTTGGGGGATTTTATTATATATATTGCCAATTTAAATCATAATGCCCCATCTATTCCTGGTGGAAGTTTATTCTGAAATAACTCAAAAGAGATAGGAAAAAATTGTATTTTTATTCGTCAATATTAAAATTAAATTATGAATATGAAGTCATAAGCCCCAAAAAAATTTTAAATCAGTCTATGCTAGACTAAACGGAAAAATATGACTTAAATACTTATAAAAATGTGTCTTTGACATGCATGAAATTTTAAGAAAGCGTTCTCTTTTTTAGTTTTATCCTATCTCCTTATTTTTTCATTTTCCATTTCTCATCATCCTCTGTTTTTGTTATTAGGCCAAATAACATGATGAAGAGTTGAGAAGTCAGTTTGGAATCAGTTAGAATGATTCTAAAGAGTCTAATTTCAAGTTTTGTACTGTCTGAGTTTTGTAATCTAGTTAATGAAGCAAATAGTGAATGAAATAAATTTATACAATAGTAAGTTCATACATGGTGCTTTATAGCTCACATTGCAGACCTGAATTTTAAATAGGAGACTAATGTCATTGAACAACCTGAGATTAATGTATCTAATATTCATAATGATCTGATAAAAATTAATCCAGAACCCCACATTATTCTTACTGGAATGTGACGCTGAATGCCAAGAAGAAAAAGATGTGAACTTCCAGAGTATAACAAATATAATTAGAATTAATATGTTGATGCCTTGAGAGGCTACTGAGAACAGAGGCTAGACAGTGTTAAAGTAATACAGTAGATATTTATTAAAAGGCCTCCAAAGGATACACCTTGGGCAGCACAAGAGCCCGGCTGGGGCTCTACCCAAGATGGACCCAAGGGGGACGACTGCTCAGGAATTTTCACACTTACAAGTTTTGGTCCATTTACATATTGGGGTTAATTGTCCAATTACAGCTCCAGGTTATGAGCTCCCATCCTCCCAGACTGCTCTCCTCAGTTTGCTGTTGTTTATACTTTTTGGGCCTGAAGCTGCAACAGTGCCCTTGGTTCTCAGGCTGGAAAAGGATTGTGTTTTCTAATTAAACTGTGGAGAGAACTTACTAACACTTTATATGAAGTTCGAGTTACATACGAATGCAGTACAGAATCTGGAAAATATGAAAGCTAAAACTCAAGGCATCATTTAAGACACTCTTTATCTTCATCATTGTTAATACATGGACTTAGATCACCTTTAAGCTTAATAAAAACAAAATATTAGGTGCCTCTTTGGTATAAAAATTAAAACTATCTATATTAAATCCCAGCCCAGATTCTGGCTGTGCACAAAATCCTTTCAAATACTTGAATATTTGAACCTGAAGATTTATCTTGGATATGGTTGTAATAGAGATTTTACCACACCCTATCTATATTCCATGTGAAATGCACTACTTAATAATTTTAAAAAATGGAAATGTGGCTATAAAATACCATTACTTCATTTTGTCAGACAAGTTCTCAGACACTCCAAATTTAGCTCTTTGTATGTTATCTGCATTTCTGGGTATATTCTGATACATAAAGTTTCAGTTTAAATAGAAATCCAAATCCTCTTGGAAGTGATTCTATAATATTAAGTTTTCAATGTTGGTGTCTATAAATTTAGCCTAAACTAAATTAACAGTCAGATTCACAAAAGTAAAAGAGTTATTAAAGTCTCGCTTCTCAAAATTTTGCATTTCAAAATTCATGTGTTAAGGTGCTTTTCCTTTCCTGTAAAGTGATGTAGTCAGTAAAGATTTTAGGATTTTTTAAAGTGTTATATAGGATAGACACATATTTGATAACAAGAAAACACTGTACACATACGTATACATGTATATTCTAGTGGGAGAGGAAGAAGCTATAACTTCAGAAGCTTATATTCTTCTCATATTTTTAAATGTAATTAAATTATTAATATAATATGTTACCTCAAAGCATAACGTAATATAAAAATGGGATAAGAGCCTGGCAAAAAATTGACTGCAAGAATTTTTATTATGTTAGGCTTTATAAAAAGAAAATAAATTCAACATGCATATTGTTTTCATGTCTACAAATCATGAAGAGTATAAATGTATTTATCAAATTATAATCTAACCAATATAAAGATCAGAGTAACAACTACATTCTCCTTTGTTATTTTACTTTAAAACTCATAAAGACTCATAGAAGAATTTATAAATACAATGGTCATTTTTGTTTCATCCTTTTAAATTTTCTTCTGATAATGAAATTTTCTGTTTACACAAATGAGGTAGTCATATGTGTCATGTTACCTCTTATCACCCTGTACAAGTCCCCTTTCAATTTTAATGGCTTCCAGTTTCTTTCTAAAGAGGGAGCTCTTGCTGAAATTTATTCCTCTTGCTAAAGCCTCATTATTTCCTTTCTTTTAATCTAAAGCCAGCACTGGAAACATATTACTTGACTCTAATAGAGATTTATTCCTAGTATTGTTGCCAGACCACTTTTGTCAGCTGTTCCTCATTCTTTATTTTTATCTTCTCTCTCTGTCCCCTTCTTCTCATTTATAAGACTTTTTATTACAATTAAATGTTAAACCTCTGAGGTACAACTGCCCCAATCCTTCAGGAATTAGAGAAAAATTAGAGTGCAAGAGAAAGTGAATTTAAAACTAAATGGTTAGAGAAGCAATCATTTCTTAAATTAAGTTTAGTCTAGCTTGTGTCTTCTTACCCATTTTGTGCTCAAATTCATTGATCCTGTGTTGAGAACCTATCTCAACAAACAAAAAATCCTCCCACCAAAACTGATGTTTAACAGTAAAGCTTTATACTTTATTTGCCACAGAAATAAAAGGAGATTTTCAACAGTGGTGGTAGAGAAAGAGAATAGAAGTGTCCTAAAATGCTGTAGGATATGGCAGAAAACTTGTATGTCTGTATGAGTTGATAAGATCAGGAGACAAATGAGTCGTCAAGAGCAAGAAGATCAATAGACCCCCAGGAAATATTACAGGGGCAACTTTAATTATTCATGGAATTTTAATATATATTTGACTCAGAATAAGGAAGGAAGGTGGCTGTAAAGAAACAGAGATAAAAAGCAGAAGGCAGGGATTTTTAATTTTTATTTTTGCTGAAGGGGATCTTTTGTTCTGGTAAACATATTTGGAAAGATAAATCAGAAGGAGAATTTCTCAAAAAAAACCCCACAAACGAAAGACCAACAGCCACCTCAAACAAACAAATATGCAAAGAAACAAAATCCTCATTAATAAGCAAAAAACCTCAAACACCAAAAAAACCCCCAAGAGAACAATAATAACAAAAAACAAAGCTGGATGAAGTCCAGGAATCTTTGTGCTTGACAGAATAGCAAGTCAGATCCCCTTTCTCCTGTCTTTCAACACACTTAAATGCACAACAGTGGGGTGTCAACAGTGGATTGAGATTGACATTTGAGAAAAAAATGGGCTGTGACTGAAAATTTTCCTCATTACAACTTCATAATATTATTAAAAAAGAAAAAGCTTTTTGACAACCAAAGTTAAATTCCATCTACTTAAGCCACTTTAGCTTGTATTCATTCCATTTTATGCAGTACAAAGGAAAAAAAAATGAAGAGACAAAGGCTTATAAACAAAGTTGAAACTAAATCTAAGGCAAAGATTCTATGGTACTTAAACTGTCTTCCAAGTACATGGCATACTGTACAGAACAACAAAAGAATAGAGGACTGGTTTAGCTGAGCTAATCTTAAGCAAATCAACCAGTCCTCCCATATGAGACTTCACAGGCTTTCCACTGCTGAAAATGACACAGAAGACTTGCAACTGTTATTGTAACCAATAACAAATTGAAATGACCCTCAGTTGTCTTTGTTTTAGTGGTATACTGAAATGGAACAGTGCAAAAGTATTTTTATAGTGTCAATTCACTTTGTTATTAAAAACTTTAACTGTTTCTAATGTAGCAACCTAATATTTGAAAATTTGAAATTTTATGGCATCTAGCCTATTGATGTCTTGTAATCTGTTCTAGAAAGACAAATGCTAGCATTCACAGGGAACAATATTACATTATTAAAGAGAACTCACTTCTGATGATTTCATAATTTCAGGCATATTTACACTTTGTGATGAGACACTAAAAAATTTTTTGCAAGTTTCCTTTGAAATAAAGCAAAACAAAGAAATATCAGAAACTTTAAGCTGCTAAATTTTTTATGTTTTTTAAAAATATTGCATTATTTTCTTTAGCATGATTATGTCTAACTTCTTACTAGTGGCAGGTGAAAATGTTACAGTAAAAAAAAAACCAAACCAGTGAGGAAGAAAATGTTACTAGATTTTAAGGACTGGGAAAGTTCTAATATGTCAGTTGATATTTCAGTGTTCCAGAAAACAGGAAAAATCTATTTCTAAAGATTTTATTCTGTAGCCATAAACTCCATTGAGGTGCTACACAACATATTCATCGTAAACAATAAATAATGCAGTAAAAAAAATGCAAACACATACACAAATCATTTAGCATTTTTATGATCAAAAAGTACCAGTGAACACATACCTCTTAGTATTTAAAATGCCTTTTTGAGCTGCAGTTTAATTAGCATTTAGAAACCTGCACACAATGATACAGTTAGAATGTCATGCAGAGATGAGTATTTCTGATAAAGTTACTGCACAAACATACATGCATACATACTAAGGTTTTGCTTTATGGTTCTGAATAAGGATGGGAACTTTAGGTTTAGTTTCTTAAAACACAAGCACAGTGATTTTGCCCATGTCTCAAAAAAAAAGGAATTTTGTACTTTAGATCACATAACGAAAATATTGTTAGAAGAGTTGGAACGGACCTCGAGATGGTCGAGATCATCCAGTCGAGGCATGGAGACCCCCTGCCAAGGCATGGTCACCTAGAGCAGGTGACACATGTACACATCCAGATGTTTTAGAATGTCTCCAGAGAGGGAGATTCCATGACCTCCCTGGGCAGCCAGTTACAGTGCTTGGATACCCTCAGTGTAGAGAATTTCTTCCTCATGCTGGTGTGGAACTTCTTGTTTTAGTTTATAACCACTGCTCCTCATCCTGTCGTTGGACATCACTGAAAAGAGTTGGACACCATCCTCTTAAAACATCAACTGCTTTGAGATATTTACATTCATTAATGAGATGCCTGCTCAGTCCTATCCTCCAAACTAAACAGGCCCAGCTCTTGCAGTCTCTCCTCATAAGAGAGATGGTCTAGACCCCAAATGATCTTTTATCACGCTTTGCTGGACCCTCTCCAGGAGCTCCTTGTCTCTCTTGCACTGCAGAGCCCAGAACTGGACACAGATGCAACACTGTTCTTTCGAAAGTTTGAGCGGTAAAGACCACATGTACTCTTCCAAAACACAGCCACCAAAAGCATGAAAATATATTCTAAACAGGTTGTTAAAATCATTACCAGCATACAATGCCTAAAGATAACACAGAAAGAAAAAACAGATTAAAAAAATGATATTAAATTCAAAAATATGCTAATTAGTGCAGAGTCTTTCCTTGTGTGGCTATTTCCAAATGAGATTTATAAAATTGATTTTTAACTTCTGATAAATTTCATTTATTTTCTCTGCACTGTCCCTGTAATAGGATTTTGCCTTTTTCTTAACTCATTTCCCATTTGTCTCTTGGCTTCCAGAATTTTGTTTTCTCCTTCGAGCTTACAATTTAGGAATGTAATATGTATGTCTGAGTCTTTGTAATTAAAAAAATCTGCACTCAGTCAGCAGTCTGTTGTTTCACCACCATTTAATTGGCCAGCCCAGTGACATGAAAGAAATGCACCGAAGTAATAATTGACACTCCAGAATTTAGGATAGGTGGCAGAATCCCACAGTGTGTAACTCTGTGCTTACAAGGCATCCAACATTGTTTTTCATAGGTAAATGGAGGTTACAGCACATTTCTAAAATGTTTTACCACCTATTGAGGTTTGCAGACTAGAAGTGTTGGAGTACACCTATTCAAAAATAAGAGTTGTTTGGCCTATTCCTAAATATTTTAGTTTTATTATAATTGTTTGCAGTTGAGGTTTCCTTTGGAAATACATACCTATCACAGCACCTATTTACAAAAGACTTTAAAACTCCATATAATATTATCTTCTAAATCTAGATTAGTCAGTTAGTAGATTGGACTTGAAAATCTGTGATTGATTAATATTACAGTTAATTCTGTCAGCCATATTGAGTCTGACTGCAGTCCAAAATTATTTTCTGTTACTATACTTATTTATCTCTATGCTCCCTTAAAAATACTCAGTATGTTGATGCACATAGCAGAAATAGCAACTGTCCTATACATTAGTTATAATGAAATTTCAGAAAGGCTGCTGTCATCTAGGATACTGTAAGTCAAATATGAGGTTGACCTATCCAAAAATTGTTCCACACTGAAATAATAAGCACATTTTAAACCTTCTCAGGCAAAATATTATTATTAAAACTATCTTAAAGGAGATTTCATGTTTTTTGCAGTGTTGCCAAGGACATGTATCTGTGACACTGGAAAGTTTGATTGAAAGTTTTTTGTTGAAAATATGAAACTTCATATCCTGACTTACTTATTCACATTGCAATGTATTTTCTTTTTAAGAAGCAATATTTTTTTTGTTTTTTGTTGGCTCTTTTTTGGTTTGGTTTGGTTTTTTTATTTTGTGGGTTTTTTTTTTTTTTGGTTGGTTGTTTTGTTGTTGTTGCTTTTTGGTTTTTTTAATCATCATTGCTGTTTACAGCTGTGCTACTTTTCTCTATTCCAAAACCTTAAAGGTCTTAGTCCTTCAAGTTTTCTCCTGAAATCTGACTGGCACTGGACCAGTTTGACATGCTGGTTTATTTAAATAACAATCAAAATCTAAGACAACTGCAAAGATAATTTTTTCACTATATTTTCCTCTGAAATGTTCATTTCAATCATTCTAAATGAGGCAGTGCAATAAATTACTCACATCTAAATACTAAACTCTAACAGTACACTAAAAATTTCTTTGTTTTCAGAGGAAAGATTGATTCTCAAAAAACAACAACAACATCTATCAGAAGAATTCACCTAAGCCTGCAAAATTTTCTTAAAATTGTCAGATAAATTACAGTGCCATGCAGAAGCATTTAAATGATATGCTCAGGAGTATTTAAGTTCATCCAGTTATAGTTCTGCTTTTGCTTTCAGTTTTGGATGAAAACAAATCAAATTTTGAAATCTGTTTAATAACCGATGGAGGCATCATGCTTTGGGAAAGGAAGGGCTGAGACAGTGAAGAAACCTTCCCCATTCTGAAGCAGTGAGGGCCGGTGAGAGAGCTTACTGCTCTTGGAAACATTTAGAAAACAAAGACCCAGACTTGTCTGGTGTGAACAGAGGTTAAAAGAAAGGTTGGAACAAGGGAAATTCCATTTTGATATCAGAAATGTTTCACAGTGATGATATTGAAGCCACCAAAGGGGATTGCCTAAAAATACTGGGTTTCCTACTTGAGATACTGGATGAAGATCAGATACAGATGAAGGTCATGATATACATTATCCCTGCTTCACATAGGTAGGTGGACGGTGTGAAGAGTCCTTTCTTACCTAAATTACTAATTCTAGAAACAATATAAATGCTTTGTTTCCTGAAATCTGACTTCTCATTTTCAGGTGAGTATCTATTGATCTAACAATATTTCCTCACACTAATTGATTTAATAAAGTCAATGTTCAGAACAGCTTTCACAGGAATAGGTACTAGCAACTTTTCCTTTGATTCTTTGCAGGGTACAGATCCAGAGACATTTCCTCAAATACATGTTATTCCAGGGAATCCAGTTAAATCCCACATGAAAGCAAAAATAGAAAGTAATTAGCATATGTTTTTCTACTCATCCAACTCCCCAAAATTATATCCTTCCCAAAAGAGCTGTAGACAATAATTAGCCATCTATAATTTCATCAATTTGTGTACTTGTGGTTTTAAAGTTAACTTCTGTTTTCACTTTAGAACACATGTGGAGATTTAATTCAGCAGTGGTGTCTTCTTACAAATAAACAGTGGTACAAGTGCTTCAATATTTACTCACAATTACTATACCTTGACATGACTGCAGTTCAAATGCAAGTATCTATCAAAACATTAAAAGCTGGAGTGTCAGAAATCCTATGAGATGGGTACTTTTTTAAAAGCGTGTGTATACTTAAGTCACAACTTTCTGTAGTTTCTTAGAAAAGTCCTATGGCTAAGCTATGACGATGAAAAAACATCTGGATGAAACATGAGAGAAATTCATTTAGCACTAGTGAACCTGGTAAGCTTTGAATAAAATAGGAACTTCATTTCTATTTTTGCAGTGATCTCAGCTTTTGTGGGAAAATCATATGTATGCAAAAACATGTGAAGTTCTGTCATAACATGTCATTTTTGTCTATGCTAGTTCACAGATGTGTTACTGTATATTCTCTCCAAGATTCTCTAGCTAAAAAATACCATTGACTGAAAATCCACTGAAAGTGGCTGTAATGAGACATTGTAGCAGAGCTTTCTGCCCCCTTGGTGCTCATCAAATGGCAATGGACAGGAGCTAAGACACAGCGAGTATGTGAATAGCCTTGATCAAGTTACACAGCTTGCAGTCTTTGAAACAGCTCCTGAACAGCATTTTATGAGTATGCATTGGAACAAATAATTTTTTGTCAAAAGAATGTCATCAGGCACTCAAGCTATGAGATGGAACTTTGTTCATACTTTTGGTCTTGATCCTGAAAATCCTTAATTCCAAATTCAAACGTGCATTTTGTAGCAAGGATGCTTCTCCTTTCAATGCTGAAAATCTCCCATAAACTACCTCTTGGTCTGGGCTTTCTGTAGGAGTTATTTCTGTAATCACTTTGCCTGTGAGTAAGCTGGTATGCTGGATATCATCTCAAAGGTCCAAGGAAAAAACCACCCAAATGTAGGTTAATTCTCAATGGCATAGTACAATGACTTCCTTTTGTCATTTTAAAGATAAAAGATACTTTTTTTTTTTGCTTTTATGCAGCATGCTGCTTCTTTCAGATTCCAGTGCAGCAGCTACCTTTTCTGCTTTCTCACACACTGAAAATTAACCCAAAGCCCGTTGTCTCCTTCTAAACCCATGCTAATCAAGTTTATCACTCAGGAAAAAAGAAAAATCAATTTTTTGCATCCACTCCAACTATTATCAATTGTCATCAATTATAAGATGGAGATAGGTGCCTTACACTCTCATAACCATTTCCTAGCCCCTGAAATGAAATTGTTTTCTTACCTTTATGTTCCTAACCAGCAGCCTGCTCTATAATAAATTCTATTTGATTTTTTAATAAATTATTTTTTTCTATAGAAAATTCATGGTACATTAATTTTCCACAACCATTAACTTCACTTAATATATGGTTAGCAACAATTTCACCCAATCATAGTAAGCAGTCCAAAAATATATGGATTGCATAGTAATGATGGTTTATATAGTATTAGGGGAGAAGTTATTTTTCTAAAGGGAGAAGATATTTTTGCATGTTTTAGTTTGGCTTTGGAGTCTTTGGTATTGCAGACAGAACATGCAAACAATTTCTCAACCTTCTCATACATTCTCACACCTTGCATCCTAAATGCAATGCTGCTTAATAGGAAAGTCTTCTCATACAGACTGTACTAAAATGTTGTGCTTGTTATTTTGCTCAAGTACTAACGCCCCTTTTCTTGGAGAGGAAGTTCCCAGCTCATGTGTCAAATTACGCATTTGCCCTTTGATGTTAAGCCAAGCCTAAGTTTTTCGTCTGCCCTTTCTTGCACACATAGATTTCAGATCAAATAACTCATGTTGCCTTCCTTCTAGCATATTATCATTATTGTGCTAATGTTATTTTTCACTTTTGTGCCATGATAAATCTTCATCCCCAACAATTTTCAGATTTTCTTCTGCTACTTGGTTTCTTTTGAGTTACCTCTTGATTTACAATTCTTAGCAGCCTTTGTTTTCTCCTCTGCATATTGCCTTTTTCTTTCATGATGTAGTTTGCCCTTAATATTTCATGTCATAATTCCGTCTATAACAAATGGTCATTTGAAACACAAGAATGAGTGTCTCTTACTTTCCATGGGGTAAAGAATCACCATGACAGCTCTCCCACACAGCTACTCTTTTGGCTTTCTGGCTTAAGCTGAATTTTTAGGTACAGACAATTCATCATAATTTTTTATGGGTCCTCACATACTGCCAGTAGATAAATGGAGCATGTTAGGGAGCTTGGAGAAAATACCATGAAGTTTAATGGCAAAGATGATTTGATCAGCTCAATTAGTCTGTAATTACTAAAGTGAAAACCAACATGTGACTATGGTAGTGATACAGTTATTGAATGACACTGTTGTGTGATTTTCTTGGCTTAAAATCAGCAACTAAGCCCTATGAGTTGCTTGCTCACTCCCCCACAGTGGGATGGGAGAGAATTAGGGAAGAATGAAAGTGAGAAAACTCTTGGGTTGAGATAAATTCAGTTTATTAGTAAAACAAAAGCCACACACACAAGCAAAATAAAACCCAAAACTTCCCATGGGAAAACAGGTGTTCAGCCATCCCCTTGAAAGCAGGGCTACACATGAATCATGGTTAACGGGGAAGACAAATGCCATAGCTCTGAGAATTTCCATCTTCCTTCCTCTTTCCTCAGTTTTAGACACTAAACATGTTAGCTTTATGGATTATCCCTCTGGTTTGGACCAGGGCAGTACGAATTGCACAAAAGTGTTTGGCCACATGTAAGCCCTGCTCAGCAATAGCAGAAACATCTCTACATTGTCAAGAGCAATCAGCAAGAATCCAAAACATAGGAGCTACACTGAAGAACCTAAACTCTGCTTAAGCCAAAACCAGCACTGTGATGATATTAGTAGCAGCATACACCTTACTGTCACTGTTTAACAAAAGTAATGTCATTCAGCAGCAAAGAAAGGATCTTCAAACATCAGTGTGATAAATTCTGTCACCAGGATTGCTATAATTATATTCTACTTCTGAAGACTATTCTTGCACACAATCCTTCCAAACAGATTTCTTTTCTCTTTGACTGTTTTAGAATACTCTGTAGTTATTACTGTTGTGTTTTTATCTCTTAATAAACAACACAAGAACTTTATTTCAACCTCAGAATTTGAGAGGAAACATAAAAAATTATTTTGAACCATGAGACCTTAAGCTAAAAAATTTCTTTCTATCCCACTTTCCCCTGGCATCAATATGAAAATCTATGTTATGTTTGTTTTAAAATATAATTTGATTTTAGAAAAGGTCTTGAAATGGCAAATATATATTATCTATTGTGTGCTATTAAACTCAGTTTTGATCTCCAGGGTCTTATATTAAATATGGGTCATATTAAACATATCTCCAGGGTCATATTGAATATGACATGTTAAAAACTGAATCTTAGCTTCACATCATACTAAATAACACCTCTCTTTTTTCTGTGTATATAATTGTGTCTGTTCTGAGCTGAAGATACTGAAATGCTGAGACAGTTCATAAAAAATGTCAGTAATCCTTTTTTCAGTGTGGAAGAAGAATACAGGGAATAGAAGAAAGGGGCATTGCAGGTGAGGTCTTCAGCGGTGTAGAAACACTCCAGAAAGAATA
>VWZS01004306.1:89917-102006 GCA_013397075.1 Rhabdornis inornatus | reverse complement strand
AGATGTGGGACAAAAAAAAAAAAAAAAAAAGAATGAGTAAGGTTAGACAAATAAAACAAATGATGGAGTAATAATATTGGAAGAGAAGACTAAAAATTTCATACAAATTATGCAAGATCTGCTGACAAATTCAGGCTAGAAGTCAGTCTCAATATAAAAGCCTGTCCCAGATAGAAGTCTGAACAGATGATGACAGTCTTCCCTTTCCTTCGATTATCCTTTAAAGTGTGAAAAGGATGGCCTCTGAAGCTTAATCTCCCCAGAAAGAGAGGAGAGAATAAACTGAAGATGGACTGAGATGAACAAACCAAGCCTGGGACAAAGCAACTGTACGGCCATCCATGTATTTTAGGACTGCACATTGTACCTTCAGTAGGATTTTGGACATTGCTATCCTTGCATTTTCTGCTGACAGACTAGATAAGTCCAGGTAAGGAGTCTTGGGCACAGTAAGACAAAACAACGAAGACTAGAAGATGAAGAGGTAGGGAAGGAGTGACGATTTGTGATCGTTCTCCTGTGCCTCTAATGAAATATTTCCCTGATACAGGTAGGAAACAGCCTTTAAGGCTGTGTGGTGTCTTTTCCTTGCTNNNTGTGTGGTGTCTTTTCCTTGCTACAAATTATCCCATAAACTTCAGATTCATCTGAAAATTTAGGACTCTTTCTCCTCTCTCTTATTATAGTGTTTTCTTCACACACTGCAGGAAAGTTTTCAGTGCCAAAGTAAAATCATAAAAACCATCCAAATTATCCAGAGGTACAACGTACTTGTTACCCACTCTATCATAGACATATCTCTTCAAATTTACTGTTGAACCAATATGAGCAATGTCCTTAATGATCACTTCTGAAACCATGCCACTGGTTATCATAGCAAAAAAAAATTCAATTATAGATATATTATTTTTTTAAAAAATTAGGTTTTCAATTTTTTTTCTTTCATATCCTTCTTAGTCATGTGAGATGTGTCAGTGCAGATAACATTTGGCAATAATAGAATCAATGTATACTGAATACTCACTTTTCAATGTTTGTATCTAATGTTGTCTTTAGTAATTACTTTTTTTCTCAAATTTAAGTTTGATTGTCTGGGAGGTATTTAACATAGATTTAAACATTCTTCACATATAAATTTGTCTTCCAGATATTTAAATCTCAACTTCAAGCTGCTTCAGTCAAGAGATTTCCTTAAGTGATTTCTTGTTCACAAAAAAAAGCAAGCTCCTAAAATTTAGTTGGTTTTGTTTTCAATCAAAAATATATACTTTCATTAACACTTTAAAAAACAAAACAACTAAACCCAAACCAATCACATTAAAGAAACAAACTAACTAACAAATAAACCCCCAAAACCTAGATACAAAAAGTCTCTGACTGTCAAAACGTAGTAGAGAGTTTAAATGTCATCTTAGATTTGCAATTACAAGGGAAAAGAAAAATTTGCAGATTGTATAACTGGATTTGGATTCTTAAAAACCTTGATTAGGCAAATGGCCTAGTAATCTGTCTCATGGAAAGAAAATATTCTGTATGCTAGCTTGGGCATTTGCTTTGGTGGGTGCAGGGAAGTGAGAGTAGGTGTCAGAATTCAACATCCATTTTTAACCTGTACTGGAGAGAATTCTGAAAAGCAGAAACAAGACATTCTTTTAAAAAGAAAGTTGTGTGCATAACTTCCATAATACGTTTGATTAAATCCCCACAGATAAAGAGAAGATTATGGATGGCCCTGAAAAGAGAGGTAATTTTGCTGAACTACTCAATAGAAACCAAAAACAACAAAGCAAACAAACAAAAAAATCCTTAAATAAAATGGATATTCAGTAAAAAAACCCACCAATTTCTTAAAAAACAGTGTTACAATTTTTCATAAAACAAATGCCTTATTTGGCTAATTTTGAAAAGAGCACTACTTCAGATTCCAAAAGTCAACTACTAACAGAGTAATGAAAGCTGCAATTAAATAGATTGGCAGAATGGGGCTGGAGAACACAAATATGATACTTAAAGTCCATTTTTACTCACAAGCTAGTATACATATATTCCTTTGGAGTTAAAATAATTGATATTTCTATTTCAATTAACCTAAATTAAGAACAAGGAAAATAAAATTAAGTGATTTAGGGCTACACCACTCAATTTGTCACTACACTAAGTATCATGTACATTCTTACAGGACTGTCTTCTAAGAACAGGTATGTATAGCTTACAAATAATTAGGGATATAGAAATACAAGAATGAATGATGTTTCCCTTTTAACTTTGTAAAATGAAGACAGATACCAAAATTAAGACTGCAGATACTCAAATGTTGTACACAAGTACCTGCCTAGATTTCTTTTATTCTCTAAAATTTATTTCCAATCAATCAAAAAAATTCAAAAATATGACTGTAAGTATTGAAGTCAGATCAGCATGGTGACCATAAATTCTGTCTTTCCTTACAAACACATGCTGTAAGTGATACCTTGGGTGAGGCAAACTTATACAAAAGTTATGGCCAACATAAAATATTATGGGTCACTAATATACAAATAAAGGTAAAAGAAGGGTAGTAAGTTTGAAATAGAACCCATAGAAAGAGATAAAAAATTAAATACTTATACATAATCAATCTGCCTAAGAGTGATACAATTATATAGCTGATTTTCTTAGTATTTATGAATGCCAATAATATACAGAAATAGAAAAGTAGATGAACAAATTACATGCAGTTTATTAATTTACTTCACCTTAGCCTTTTTGTAAGATGTTTACAGTCATTACAATATCCAAATNCTAAAAGGTCTCGCCCGATCCTTTGTGGTTCTCGGACGCGCGTCACTCGTTCGGGGCTCCCGGAGCCCTAGCCGTACTCCCGACAGAAGATCTTTCCGGGGGATGGCCCACTCCTGGCACCGAGCCTCGCCCTCGTGGGCTAGTCGGGCCGGATGGGGTGGACAGGAGGAGGGCGAGGCCGCGTCACAAATCCACTAATTGTTTCCAGTAATCTGTGAATGTACCATAAAAATATTTCTGCTTGTGGTCAAGAGGTGCTGCTGGGTGAATAATGATTTGGAAAATGGATCATAGGTACAAATATATTATAAGAACTCTGGATTTTGTAGCTTTGATCTTTAGAATAGTGTCTGGTTTTATGTAAAAACCCCCACATGATAATCTGACAGACACTGGGATATAAAGTATAAGTACGTCAGTATTATAGCATTTGAAAAATATTTTTTCCTCATTTTTATCTTACAAGCTCTTTTATCACTATTCTGAAAACCTTTCCCTGGTCTCATCAGACATCTTTTTTGTTTACATGATCAAAATTATATATTCAATATGCAATGATAGCAAAAAATAGCACATATGTGTATAGAGAGAGAAAGAGGAAGAGAGAGTATATCACAAATTTCCATTTGTTATTACTACATTCTCCATCAAATTCAATGAGTGAGTGTTTTTTTTAGTTTTAATTGTTCGGTGTCTTATTTCATTTGCACTGGTTATTTTTTTCACCACATATTGAAGACTATGTAGAAGAAGAAGGAGGTAGTTTTAAAGGACTTTGCAAAAAGAGAGACTTTGTTTTGTGCAAATTGTCAAATGCTGGTCCTAAAAGACAACGATAACAGGTTTTTGCTGTTGTTTGGGTTTCGCCTTTTTCCCAAAGCTTTTTGAGTGTTTACAGGTTATTTGCTTGATTCTTGTGATGTATCTCTGGATTGGTTTGTTTAGCTGGGTCGTGTGTTTTGTTTTCAGTCTTAAGCCACAGCTGTTAAATTGAAAGAATGAAAGCAATTTACAGGTAAGCCACATCTGAAACAGAGAATTCTAGATAACTGACTCTTATAGAAACTCATTTAAAGAGGAGGGATTAAACAAGAAAACAGGTAAAATGAAGAGGAAAGTATACTCCTCGGAATTACCTTAGGCAATGCCTCAAATCACACTTCTTTTGCAAACCTTTTGCTACCCATCAGAGGGTCTGTATAGCTTAGCAGTCCCCTGAATCTTCAGGTCATTCTCCCACTGATACACCTTCCCTTCCTGCTCCTCACAAACACGTAAATAAAAAAGATAGTTCTGATTTATTCCTCTTCAGGCAAGAACAGGAGACAGTCTCTAACTCAAAACTTTCACATATACATGGTAAGAGACGACGTAATACTCTCAATGCATATGAAATTGTGTAGGTCGCAATTTCAACCCATTCCTGACAGTAGGCCTTATGAATCCCTTCTGTGAGCAAAGTGGCCATGAGCCTACTGATGGGCTGGACACAAGGTGGCCAGGGACCCCAGCCTCCTCCATGAAGGTTAGAAGAAGGGTCCTAAGCCACAAGAAATGGGTGGGACACCCAGTGCTGAGGGGACTGCTATGTGACTAGCCATACCCTGAAACCAGGAGAACTGAAAATCATACCTCTTCCCCATCTCAAGTTGCAAGGAGGATTTATGCATAACCACAACAAGTTCTTCATATCCTGGAACATCTAATTTTGAAATATTGAATATGTTCAGAAGAGAACATATGGATAAACCCAAACACATGAACACAAAGGATTACCTGGTCCACAGGAACAGCTGCAGAACTCAGATTAATATGGCATCCTAGGTACTGATATCTCAGAACATTTTAAAGCACATTTTTGTTTGCAATTTCTCACTCTTTTTCATTGTAAGAGATAGTGGAATGACTGAGTCTGATGGGTACCTCTGGAGACCACCTAAGCCAGCTGACGTGGCTCGCCTTTTCCACTCGAGCTCGGCTCGCCCAGCTAGCTCTGCAGGCGAGACCGGCGCCGAGAGTGGGCCGCCTCCCGGATGGCAGAGAACCAGGAGTGCGGCTGGGGCTGAGAGCCCTCTTGGCTGACAGCGCGTCCGGGGAAGAACAAAGGATCAGGGGGAGTCCTTTTGTGGGTCCAGGATAGGTTTATTGGGGGGATGGGGGGAACAGGAGGTAACCGAAGGGGAGGGGAGGACACCACAAAAGGCACAGAGAAACGACTTGCAGCAACTTAAAAACGGGACCTCCCCCAGGGGAGGGGACATTACAGCAACCAATCGCAACAGCTCAGGGCGTAACACAAGGCGGGACTGAATACATAATTAACCAATGGGGGAAACACAGGCGGGGAATACACAGAGACATCAAATGAGTAACCGAGGAGGGGATAACTGACACAGAACACACTGGAAGTTTGGGAGGGGCCAGCGGGGATTGACAATTGTAGGGGAGTGGGTAAGGGTGATGGATGGGGAACATTCTAGAGGAATGGGGGGGGATTGGGGCTGACTGATAGGGTTAGGGTGGGGATTAGGGCAACCACTACTACCATCAATAGGGGGTTTTAACATAGGAACAAATCATTTAACAAATGGAAAACAGAAGCAAAATAACACGATGCAACAGCCAGCTTCCTTCTCAGACCAGGGCTGGTCAGATAAGTTTTCTCCAAGTTCTATCCTCTCTAGTTTGAGTACTTCCAGGGATGGAGGTGCCACACTATTCCTGGGTAAACTACGGTAAACATAGAATCCTAGAATAATAGAATCGTTAGAGTTGGAAACAACCTCCAAGACCACCAAGTCCAATCATGGACCAAACACAACCACATCAATTAAACTATAGATGTAGGTGCAACACCTAGTGATGGCTTGAATACTTCCAGGAGTGGTGACTTCACCACCTCCCTAAGCAGTCTTTTACAACACCTGAAAACTCTTCTGAAGAAATTCTTCCTGATGTCTTATCTGGACCTGCCCTGGTTTGAGGCTATTTTTTCTGGTCCTGTCACTAGCTGTCTAGAAGAGGCCAACCCCCACCTTGCTGCAACCACCTTTAGGTAGATCTTGAGAGTGATAAGATCACTCCCTGAGCCTTCTCCAGGCTGAACACCCACAATTCCCACAGTTTCCTATCATATGACTTATTTCTTAGACCCTTCACCAGCTTCACCTGGGTCCTCCCTGGTTAACCAGGACTGATGATAAATGATGGTGAGTGG
The DNA here is from genome assembly GCA_013397075.1 of Rhabdornis inornatus. Classification (NCBI taxonomy): domain Eukaryota; kingdom Metazoa; phylum Chordata; class Aves; order Passeriformes; family Rhabdornithidae; genus Rhabdornis; species Rhabdornis inornatus. Next base: position 96,008 of record VWZS01004306.1, on the reverse strand, counting down.
CTTGGTGAGCTCTTCCTCTCTTCCCTCAGTACTGTTGGGTGAATCCCATCCAGGCCCACACACTTGTGATTGTCCAAGTGGCACAGCAGGTCATTAATTCTTCTTCCTGGACTGCACGGGGTCTGTTCTGCTCCCCATCCCTGTCTACCAGCTCAGGGGGCTGGCTGCCCTCAGGATAACTGGGTTTTCTCTTAATAACTGAGGCAAAAAAACATTAACTATGTCTGTAATGTTTACTCACCCTCTCAGTAATAGCATTTTCTCAACATGCCTGAAGAAGATAGTTTTGTTATTGATTGCCTGGTTTCATACTTTGAGGAACATTGTCTGACTGTGGGAATATAAAAAAATTAAGCATTGCTGAGAATATTTTATATTGACCTGGATATATGAAGTTACTAACAAAGCTCAAAGGAGATGTATGATGATAAAAATGAACAAAATCCAAAGCTTTGTTTTGAAAATGAAACGAAATACAGTTTTGATTTGCCTAAAAAAGCCCAAAACCCTGTAAAAAATAGGAAGGTTTTTTCCCTCAAAACATTTAAATGCAATATGACTACAGCATATGCTGACTGCAATTAAAACATTGCAAACATATTGTCCAGCTAAATGGACCCTTGATCTGACTCATTATTATAGATGCTTCAACAAATCTGGTTAAAGTAGAGAACTACTTTTCATAAACCTAGGACAGATTTCAAAGGTAAAAAAGCACCTAAAAATTAAAATAAATACCTGGTTTTTTTTTAAAAATAACTTTGATCAAGACACTTAGTAGTGTGAAAAAATACTACATGTAATCTTAAATATTATCTTCACAGTGTGAGAAGTCAGAGTAATCTCAGCCAGACACAAGACAAGAATACATTAAGGCTACGGTTTGTGATGATGTTGATGGACTGAGAGTGGTTCTCTGCTTCTAGTGTCCTAATATGTCACAGCCATCACTGGATGATAAAGAGCTGGACGATTACAAGTCATGGCTTCTGCAGGAAGGAGATCCATGTGTTCCAGTCCTTACGTAATAAGGTAAAAGCCCAGGACTCCCTGAGAGTTGTCACCTGGACATGTTAGATAAGTCCTGCAAGTAAATGAAGAGAAGTATTTAGAGAATGATTCTGTCACAATGATCAAAGTACAGAGAAGATAGTTAACTAAAAAGAGAAACAGCACAATTTTTTTCACCTAATTTTTCCAATCTGATTTTTTATGAGTCCTTTTGTAATATTGTTGCTCAAGCACTAGCATCTTTTGAGCAACCTTGCAGACCATGATTTTACATCTATGTTGACCAATAGCAGTTAGAGCAGTGTGAGGTCAGCAAAAGGTCTAAGATTCTCTTTATTTTGCTTTGTTTACTTTGAATTTGATGTTAAACTTCCCCCCGAAGCTGAAGTAAATCCAGTTAGTATTTCAAGCAGATGTTGAGACTCACATATATAAAACTTACATGGACAAAATATTTTTGCCCCCTTGAGGGTTGTAAGATCATAGTGCTGCTATTTATTCTTTCCTCTGCAAAGAGCAGCCTAGCAGCAGTTATTGTATGGTTCTGGAAGTTACTTTCTGAACAGAAGATAAAAGCAGAAGAGTCCTGTTCATATAATACTCTAAAAGATTACTTAGCATGCTAGACTTCTGCAAACGGATAATATTTTTTCTTCTGAGATGTACCACTTTACTATGCATGCTCTTATGTTAAGAATTTTCTATTTTTTAGTAAATCAAAAGCACTAAAACAAATTTTAAAAGAAAATCAGCAGCATGGCGAGCAGAACTTCTCACTTTGTTTCAGATGGATAGTTTTTGCAAGGTTGTATGAGGTTGCTCCCTAATTTTGCAATATTTTTTTCTTTTAATTATACACATAAAGTTGAATAAAATACGTTTTAGAACTTTTAGACAGATTATAAGACTTTTCATACACCCTCCAGATGCATAATTATATATACACATAGCCACACTTATCCCAAGAGCCTGACCTATTACTCCCATATTCAGGACAGATTGAAAAGACACAAGGCTTTATTTTGTAGGGTTTGGGCTTTTTTTGTTTGCTTGTTTCCATTTTTTTTTTTTTAATTCATGGCTCTTAAATTTTTCTTGTCACAAAATTAGTCTTTGAGGAAGTAGGGATCACTTACAATTAAGATTATATTCACTGATTAAACACAAAATCCCCACAAAAATCCCAACTCACAAACCTGTATTTGTCTACCTTTCAGTTGGGCCAACTGAGGGGGAAAAGGAAAAATTGAGATTGTCTGTCTTCTTAATTGAACTGTTCCTCCATTTATTTAGTTATTTTGGGGGATTTTTTCCCCCTCTCATGTGCTTTCTTTCTTTGCCTTTGATGTATTCAAATAACTACTAAAATGTTTATTTTGATAATAATTACAGAAATTTGGCCTTGTCAGATTGTCTTGGATTTGTGTTGTTGTTCTGTTGCTCCGGTAATTCAGAAAAGTGATTTTTACAAAATAAGACTACAGTTCTAAAAACATTAATAACTTTTGTGAGTGTTTATAGAGACAGGTTTACTTTTCACCAAGAAGTAATGGGGGAAATCAAACAATTTCCTCTTAAAACAAGTAGCAACTTAAACTCATTTATTTCTGCGTACTCAAACTATGGCAAAAAATGTACAATTAACTAGTTAATTTATATTAACATTAAAAAACCATGCAAAATTAAGAATTATATTTTGATATAGTGTCTACTTAGGATTATTATAAAGACTCTTTGGTAACAATCTTGAATCAATACTTAGTTGGAAGTAAAAATAAAAGATGGGATTATAATTACATGCCCTAGCAATTAGAAAATAAATATACTCTGTCAGGAAAACAGAATATAGTTGTGCAATCAAACTGGGACAATTCCTGAAAGTAAGACTTAGATTTTGTGCCTAGTTTAATACACGCTGGAAGGATCTTTTATTACTTGGGCATGTCTCCTGTGACACACTGCCTGACAAAAGAAAATTGTTTAGGATTTTCTGGCTTATCAGAACTGAGTTGTTCCTCTGTCTAGCAAAGCAGAGATGACAAAACTTTTGATGGAGCCAAGGAGTGTGTGCTGGCAACTCTATTCTGAAGTGAGAATATGGCCTGAGGTTTCTAGGGCAGTCTCACAGGTACATGACCACCAGCACAAAGGCAGTGCTGTGTGGGAGCACTTTTTGTCATTGTAACTTACATTTCAGATTATTTGTTCATCCAGCTCTCTTCAGGCCTGCTTTGCCACTAGGGTAGGAGCGTAGGAGAAATAGTCACATCTTTTTCCTGTATGCTCTGTCTCCATGCTTTCTTATGAGACTATTTGTTTGAAGAATAACACAAGCAACTGCAGAACAGAATACAAAGTTGAAAAAAAAAATCTGAACAAATAATAGCATTCTAGAGTATGACAGAAATAGCAATTAATTAATTTAAAGGACTAGAAAGTATTACCTTGAATTTGTCAGTCCTTTGCCTTATAACACTTTAGAGCCTTCTCTGCCAAGAGGAAATCCTGTATTTCATGAGGAAAGGAATGGCATTCCCTGATGTTTTTATTCAAGTCCTTTACAGGCTAGAGTAACTTGGGGATTTCTCTAACCTATGCCAGCTTGACTATGGTCACTGAGGAGTCACCTGTCACGTGTAGATAGCTGGAGCAAAATACACATCTGTTTTTCCTTTTGGTTAAGAGGGAACCACAAATTGTGTTGAAATATCAGCCAGTACTTTTGTTCTCTGTGCTTTTAATTACACAAGAAATACAAGGTTTTCTTCCTCTCTCTTTTTTAAAGATACATGCACATAAACACACATAAATGTATACCATAATTATATAAAATAAACTGTATAGTTCAGTAGACTGATTGTTCCTTACTGCTTGAACACTTAGTAACACTAACAAATACCAAAACCTGAGCCATGGTGACTTCAAATTACCACCAAATTACAATTTCAAATAAAAGCAGTCACTTCAGGCATCTGACAAAAAAATCAAGAAAGATGAATTACATTTGCAAGAAGCATTACGTGCAGAACAGTAATTATTAAAATCCTTAGTACTTATGCATAGCCAGTCAAATTATCTGACAGGCTGAAAAACTTCTGTCATATTCTTTTACATAAAATTTTCCAAAGCACTGAAATTCATTTCAGAATAGCTTGGCAAGTATAAATAATGGAATACAGTGGGCAAAATCTGATTTCTCAAATAAACATGATAAAGTCAGGCCTTTCTTCATCAGACATAACAGGAAGTTTCCAGTTTTAAAGTCTGTTTTCAAAATTGTAAAGGACGATGAAATAATAGTGAAAATATGTCTTATTCGAAAGCTAGATTATTCATATGGTTATTCTGCTATAGATCCAGAACTGTAGTTTGTTATAAAATAGTAAAAAACCCAGCATTGGTCATCAAAATTCAAATTAATAAACCAAAATCCAAATACTTCACCCCAAAATGCTTGATTACAATGGTGAGTAGTCTCATCCAAGAGCCCAGAAATGAGCAATAGCCACTTAGGCCTGTTCATATATTTTCATAATATTTTTTTTTAGTGAATTTCTTTTTTGGGGATCATAAAAAATTACACAAAAGTAACTTAATACTAAAGCAGTGACTCAGAGATATAAGGAATTGTCTAATAATCAGTCAAATAAAGTAGACCACTCTCTATGCATAACTCAAAAAAAGAAAGAATCCATATTAAAAATCAAGATGCTGAACTGTGACATTCTTGGGAAGAAGAGGGCTAGAATGAAAGTAAAAAACACTGAAGGAGTAAATCAGCCAGATTTCTACAAATCACACACAAGATCAGTTGAGCTCTACAAAGGAAGTTTCTGCCAGAGGAGGGACTGGTAAGTTCTTTCAACAGGCACACAAATCTTGCCATGGAAATTTACCCCATTACTAGAAAAAACAGAAACCTTTCTGAAAACTGGTAAATACAGCCACTTCAGTAAATTTAATATATAAATTTGTAGTACTTTTATCTTAATAAGTATTCAAAAATGCTAAGTGGCAAAATAGACAACTTAAAAAGCCAAAACCAACCAAAACTCCCAAAATTCTTTTCTTGTATTCAATTTATTGGTAGAGCCGGACCTTAACATTAAAGTATTATTATAAGTCAACGAAAACACTAGTCAAAAAATAGACCCAAAAGTTGTTTTCATCTGAATTAACTAAAAAACCCAACTAAAATAGATTAACAAAAACACCCTGCTGATAAAACGGCTTTTCCTTCTAAAGCCACAGCCTGAGATTTCTATCCTTCCAATTTAATTAAAAGGACAGAAACTTATTTTTCAGATGATTTTGGTGATAAAAGAGATTCATTAAATATTGTATCACCCCATGCAGGCTCCATATCTAGGAGTGAAAGTGCCTGAGGACCTGGAAATAAAGAAATGAAGACACATAAATTTAATGCTGAAACAACAAGTAATGGTATGTTTTTCTGAAAGAAGAGAATTCTCTGAGGTAGATGTAGAGTGCATGAAGACCTACACGTTAGAAAATAATTGGTTTTTTTTCCCACTAGCTAACTCACTGATTAATTTATGTATTTTAAATCAATAGGGGCCTAGAGAGGGCAGTGTTCCTCTCCTTTTATGTAATAGGCTTTCAGAATCCTATCTGAATCAGATGGGTGGGTGCACCACCAGCAGTGATGACAGGGATCCAGTGTCCCGGGGAGGCTGTGCTTGTTTACCTGATAGGGATGACCATTTGAACATGACTGTTACCTGAAAACCCACTATGCTAGCAACATGAACAAATGCAGATTTTCTGACATTCTCTGACAAAACAGTTCTGCTTCAGCATTTGCTTTTGAATCGTAGACAGCTATGCCCAGTTTCTCTGCCAGCAGACAATATTTTTTTCTTTTTTCTTGTGTTTCTTACATCCTCTGAGGTGACTTTTCAGCCGCTTTGGTGTCTTTACAGGAGAAATATATTTCCTCACATGCCAGACCATACAGCGGTTCTGGAGCTGTCTCAGTTTAAAACATTTAAAGCTCTATTTGGTACAATACAATGAGGTATTAGATAAAAAGAGCCATCTATGTCTCCATCAGGCCTTC
>VWZS01004306.1:47409-70489 GCA_013397075.1 Rhabdornis inornatus | reverse complement strand
GAGGGATGCTGCAACCTTTTCTACCAGCAGTCTGGCTGTCTACCTCTTACAGTCCTGGAGGAGCTTCAAAGATCTTAACCATTTCCTGAAATGGTTGGAATATTTCCAAAAGTAGGGAGTGTGGGGAGGATGGCTCTGAACTCTGGATGTTTTTTCAGTATTTGACATAATACAAAGAAAATGATAAAATTTAAAGAATCTTAGCACTGACTTCATAGCTCATCTACATGCATGTGTGTACATGCACATTTCCTCATGTGCTGAAGTTGATTTTTACTGTGGATTTGCCATTCTGTTTAATAAGACATTTAGGAATGATTTATTCAATGTTATTTGTACAAAATGTTAGGAACATAAACATTTCATCATACATCAGAAATTAATATGAATTTAGGTGAGATTTTATGTCAGTGTTTGACATAAGGACATCCATCTCTGTGCAATGATATTATGATGTTTGATTCTTTTCTTAGAAATGGGAAGAGCAACAATTAAGATGTTTGGGGAATCTGTCCTAATAACAGTGCCATTTTTTTGTCAAAAATTACTTTTCAGACAGTCCTTCAAGAATAAAGATGAGTATGACTTCTTAGCAAAACACCTTTGTGGTTTTATTTCTCAAATTAGCTGCTTCAGAATTTCTGTACTCAAACTCATTAAACCCTTCTTTCCTTACTACCACCACCAAAGCCCCCAGGAGAAGGTTCTAAAAAGAGGAAGTTTAAAGGGCACATCCCTTCTGTTCTGTATTCTTTTTTACCATGTTATTGTGTGCACTTATAAAAACCCCAACACTGTAACTACTTTCATACCTTTACACATGTATCTTTTCAGTCAGCTCTAGTTTCTGTAAGATTTTTTACTTTTCTTCCTTCTTGATAATGCACAATCTCATTAAATTATCAGAAATATAAAGCAATTACCATCCTTTTGGCTGCAGAATGAAGTGCTTAATTTGCAAAAAAAAAATATGTTTCTGCATATTTACTCCAGAGAATGTGCATTGCACTCAGAGACTAGGGCACAAGCTTTTTCAGAATTAGGTTTTTTTGACTTTGGAAATATTTTTTCTGTTACAAATAAAATTCTTTTCCCGTAGCATCAAACGGTTTATGTGGCTATATTTCTGCCTTGAGTGTAAACATCTACAATTACTTCTAAAGGTAATTAATTTTATACCAAAAGAATATTTTCTTATCAATCCTCTGATAACTTGCAATAGTTGCATGTTCTGAATTTATGCAGATGATTCCTTAGAGGAATTTTGTCTTTTACATGCCTTTTTTTTTCTTGTACATCTCTGCCAAGAATAACAATATTGTAAGTTTATTTTGACTGGGACTACATTTCATGTAAAGTTGTGCACTTGTTTTCTAACATATTCTTCATTTACACAACAGTGGATGTATTGGAAAATGTTTTTCCAAAACCTAACTAAATCATATTTATACACTAAATGTTGAGTACATAAATAATTATAAGCCCTTTGTAGCTAGAGCCCACACAAAGCTTAAAAAATGTACCAGCACACATGTCGTTATTTATTTTCTAATGTACTTTAGAAAAAGTATATTTGCCATGGAAAATGTGTCAATGCATAGCAAATTTGTTGCATTAGTGCTCCGAAATATCTATAAATAACCACACTCAACAATATATTATGTGCACTTCTACATATATTTACTGTTGAAAAGAAAATCAGTATATTGTTGTCAGTTTTAAACTTTTTAATACAAATTCTTTTAAAAAATATTTTCCTCACTTTATTTTAAAAAGTCTTTATTAACAGTGAGGTGAAAATTCACACAATGGAATAGAGAATCAAGAAAGGGACAGCACAATGTTATATGACGTTTTAGCGCACTTCGGTGCCACCATTTTTTTATCCCCATAGAAATGCAGCAAGTAATGAAAAATGCTGCTTCATTGATTTCAAACATGTATATTTTAGATTAAGGTGACAAACATATGATCACTGTTCCTACCGATGAAAATGGGCATTTGCATCTTCAGGGAAACATAATTGATTTATTCTACAAATCTACAGATGCTCATTCAACAAAATCCATATATCTTTTCCCTCTTAGAATCCCTCACAAAATAAAATGCATTAAAATAAGTCTTTGAATGAAATAATGTCCTACTCATACAGGCATTTTTATCCTCATCCACCTTTTTAGATAGTCTGTGAAATAGGGATTTTACTAAGATTTTCCCTTCCTGTTCCTTTTAAAAATTATGATGAACAGGGAAAGAAAATATTCATTTCAAACAAAACAAAGTGAGGAAAGAGAACTTCCTCTCCATGAAGACACACAATAAAACATTACAAGGCAATAAAACTAAGAGTGAATGATTGACAAGTTAGGTTTACATTCTTCCTACTTGTCCTGTTGTGGGTTGTTGTGTTTATTAGGTTTATATGAGCAACTCTTACATGAGAGTTAAGATAAAAGACAATGTGTCTTTTATCATTCAACCAAAATATTTGCTTTGGTGTACTATAATCATCATTGTGTTTTAGGTTTTGTCCCACGTTGTTACTACATCCTACAATGATAAAAAATGGAGTTGACTGGGACACACCCCCGCAGATGACTCTGTTGGTATAAGTGGCACTAAGAGATGGATACCTACATGTCTATAGCAGGAAGGGAAAACCTGAAATGCAGAGACTTTGGTTGCAGAGAAGTCCATGGAAGGGCTCCTCTTGAATTTAATGCAACTTAGGTCTCAGCCTCAAAAAGGAGCCATAATTTTCACTTCAAAGTAAGTAGATGAGAAGGTTCAAACTTAATAATTCAAAATCTTCTTGTCATGACTCAGGTGAGGCTTTCACCTCCACTGCTGCCCATCCACAAACAGGATATTTTTGTCACTTACTGGGAATAGTCCAGTACTCTGGCCTTCCTAAAGGTCAGCTCTTATCATGAAGCAAACTGTATCAAATCCCCAACATAGATACAGTTCTTATCCCAGGCCCTCAACCTGATTCATCAATCAGGGATGGAAACAAAATTGCAAAAATGAAAACAAAAAGCACTACACGTTAATCTGAAAAATTTATGATTGCAGAACATCCAGGCACCCAAAAAAAGGAATAATTTTTTCCTAAAAATTAAATAAATCTGTATAGAAGGAAGTAGAAAGGAATGGTGGAATTCTGAAAATAGAAAGTAAAGACTGATGGAAGAAAATAACTTTCAAACTAAAATATCTGCTGGACATTTATATTTACAATTACCTTTTATGTAAAGAAATTTACTTACTAAAGGTTTTGGCATACCATGTCAGTTTTCCATGTCTTTATAATGTTGTTGGGCACCTATGATAAACATTATCTAAACTTCACAATCTAGGGTCTAGCTTTGATTTTTCTAAAAGAATAACAATGAGAGTTCTCATTGTTTTCAATGGCAATAGATATAAATCAATTCTGGAAGATATCTAAATTTCAAATTCAAGTCTACAAGGTCACAGAAATCCTGTTTGTTTTCTCAGATCCAGGCTCTAGACAGTCATCTGAATGTGGAAAGCAGAAAAATGCTTTGTGTGGGTCAGGTACATAAAAATTGTCATCTAATGCCATTTATGGTGCCCAATTCCTGTATGTCTCTTCCAAAAGACATATACCTTCTGTAGAATCTATGACATTCACATCAGGCCACATGGGTATTTCAGATACCCTGTGGTGTCTAAAATGACCTTACAATCTTCTTTGTAAACAACTTAAACTTAGCCTTCGTATCTAACAATTTGTCTATCTAACAACATATGTAGCTTTCATTTACTCTGTCAGCATAGTAAGCGTCTATTTAATTTTGAGTGATGTAATCAGACCTTATCTCATAGACATATAGTAGGTACTATTAAAAGTGCAAATGAAAGTACTCATGTAGCAGACACTGTATAATTTCTATAACTTAGAAAAAATTAGTCTTGAGGTCTGGGGCAAATCATAGATACAACAGTTCCAGAGAATGCATCCCAGATAGTGCACTGAGCATAACTTCTTGACAGAAGCATTATGACTAATTTCCAGGGACAGTAACCTTGATCATCTTTTGGTGTTTCCACTCTTGACAAATTAACTACCCTTAGTGTTTTACTTGATCTTTCCAAGCAAAGGTCTTGTCTTTTTTCCCCCAATTTAATTCAAAATGCCCAGAATGTGTGTGAGTCTTTTGGTGCCGTCACCTGACTGTAAGTGAAAATCTACTGCAAAAGAGATTTTAAAATATTTCAACCCACTGTACACTCTTCAGTTCTGCTAAGCCTGCCAAAAGGAAGGGATAATGAAGGTATCAGTCACATCTCAGGGGAAATAAATAAAGTTTGTTCTGGACATCAAATGCCATGGCTCACAAGCAGATGCTGACATCAGCCAACAGCAGCTCAAAAGGCATTTTCAGTTTGAGGAAGTAAGATGTATCACCATAATGCAGCACAGCAGAATTTCTTTAGTAACACAAAGTATTAGAATCTACCTTTCACCTTAAACAAAAATAATCAATCAAATTTTAAAGAAAATGATAGGAATAAATTCATAACAATTTTTCCACTCAAAAATCATATTCAGTGTGTACATTAAACTTCATTTGTAGAAGGTCACATTAGAACAGTCGGGAACTACCAACAATGAAATTGGCTACAATATCTAATTCACTGTTACATAAAATGCATTTACGGTATAATAGCTAAGGAATGCATGTAATTTAAAGAGGCCCGCTACAGCAATCACTGAGACTGAACATACTAAGTATAGTAAGTCTCAAATCCATTGCATTTAGAATAGTGTGCAAGAACTTTTTCTGTCCAGTGAGAGCCCCCTGGCTTAGCAAGAAAGTCAGACTGTCACATTATTTTACTAAATTAAATCATTAATGACAATCAGAAGAAATATTCCTTTTGATTTTCATTTGCTGTGTTTTGCATGCTGAGCTCACTTTTCAATGCAGATTCAGCACTGTCTTCATTTTCAGATCCTTTTGCCTCATTTTTTGAGTATATGCCTTTCTTTTTACAAATGCGTATGGCTATGGCCGTGATGCAAAGTAGGATGAATATGACAACTGCTATCACACCTACAAGAAGAAAAGAGAAAAAAAAGTAATGAGGAAGGACAGAAAAATAATAACACATAAGCCAGAGAGCAGGAAAAAGAAAGAATGACTACATCACATAATGGAAGGGCTAACAGGAAAGCCTGAGAAATGAGAAGACATAGCTGCTTCCAAACAAGAAACAGCACTCTAGTGTGTAAGTTGCATGGTAATTGTATTGAAATTTTGCGCCTTATTATTAATAATAATAATAGTAATATAAAATCCACAGATCATTATAATTTTTGAAACTTTTGAATGGAAAACCACTAGGGACCTTAGAGTATTTTCAATAAGAGGGTTTATTTTTCTCCTTCACTATCAGAGCCTAGATCTCTGCTAGTTTGGGAACTCAAGCCACTGTGGAGAAGGAACAGTAAAGTGAGATACTTCTCACAGAGATAAGCAAGACCTTACAGGCTGCTAACCCATCTTCTCTCTTCCTGATTCATCCTGTCATAATGGTCTTAGGACCTTAGCTTCATGAATGAGGATGGGCAGGAGAGGAATTTGAGAAAACAGAAAGGAACTGGATCATGTTTGTCAAAGAGGCAGAAAATAGGTCTAGGCTGTTGGGATGGAAAGAGCACTAAGCAGTCTGGAAAACAGTTGTAATGCAGTGGCTCAGTTACAGTAGACAAAGGAACAGTCTGTTGCACAACTTGGTCACCGCTGCAAGAAAAATAAAAATACCTAGTCTCTTAGCACTGTAGATAAACACACATAAATCCAAAATTCAGGACATGCCAGTTTTCTTGATCTCTGCTGTGGACAGCCATCCATCATTGTAGGAATATAAAGGTTTTAACACAGTAGATCCTTCTCTGAAATGGACTTTGCAATCTAAGTATTTTTTTTTTTTAATTAACTAGAAAAGTAATTGTTTTATTTCAGTCACAGTAAATGCTTTCCCTAAGGACTCTTCTATAAACTTGTTTTGTCTGAAGTAGCTGAACTGATATCATTCTCAGTTATATTCATTTAAGGATGCTTAACCTTAAATTTTACTGAATGTTGCATAGTTTGCTTTGTTTTGACTTTTAAACAAACACAGGCAGTAGAAAAATTGTGACTGCATATTCCCAAATGTGCTTAATAACAAAAAAAAACATCGTTATTATTATCTTAAAAGGATTGTAACTATTATAGCTTCAAGTTAAAAAATTACTTTGTTGTTAGCACACATAAAAATCCCCACTCCACACTGTTATCTAGTACATAGTGATCTTGATGTACAAATATTTATGTAAAATAACATTAATCTTTTGAAACAGTAAAGCAAGTTTATACTAAGCTAGATATGTAAAAAACTCAGAAAATATATTTTTAAATTCTGACCTTCCTTGCAATCAGCAGTAAAATTCACATTTGTTGTGTATAAAACTATACAGACATAAGTATCATTTTACAAGAAGGGAAGCTTTTAGGCTTAATAATCTCATTTTAGTATCTTTGGTACTACTGTCTTGACCAGAGGTCACTGGTCATGCAATGTGCTTTTGCATGCACTGACCATAGCAGGTATCACTGTTTAAATAGAAGATAAAAAAAGGGACTGTAGTTTCTTATCCTTACTCAACCATTCATAAACCTAAGCAATTTTAACTTCAATGAAAAGCCTGGACAGTTTTATTCTACTAAATTCCACTATCTCGTTTGTCTACTAAGGCTTTAAAAACTCTTAGAAAGTAAATATTTTCAGAATTTAAAAGACAGACTGGGTGACCTTTTCATCCCACTGCCCTTTGTGTCAAAATCTGTGCAAATTGAAACAGAATTATACTGCCAAAACATCATGAGTGAAAACAAGTTTTATTTCCTCACCTCCTCCCAAGAGAAGACATACTCCTAGAAATTCTTACAGAGGGTGATTGTCACAGGAGAAAATACTATGCCTTGAAAGAAAATTTGAACTGACAGAGACATATACTTGATTCAACACTGGTAAAAGGAGTTGAATTTCTGATGAGGGTCCCCAACCCCAAACTGTCCCTATTAAGGCTCACTTGAGTACTCCTCATTTCTGCTGAAGAGACACTGGTAGATTTCATATGAGTATCCATCTTAGATGGATCCTTCACATAGGATTCATGAGGTGTATCTTAAGAACAATCATTCAGAAAGGCATGGTGATGGAATCTGTATATCCTGATTATCAGTCCTGTGCTTTAAGCACACACATCTATCCTAAGCTTTATGCTCTATTTGTTCTGCTAGGCATAAACAGTAAAGGGACTATCACCATATTCACTTCAGAAGTAACTGAATTCTACATGGTTCTTCCTCTATTCCTCTGTTAAAAAAAAAGTATTTTGAAAAAAGTTTGTGAATGATCATTTGTATTTCTATTTGAGTTGATAAAAATGTCCAAAAAAATAGGAAGAAAATATTGTATTTCAAACCAACAGTAATTTTTATTATTATTATTATTATTGTTATTATTATTATTGTAACATGCATTTTAAGCTGTAAATCAATGCAAATGAAAGCCTTTCCAAGAGTACATTGCCTTCCAAACAGAAAACCAGGATGAAATTTCCTCAGACTGCCAGAGGATTGATTCAAGCAGTGTGAAACCTCATATTCTCAAGAAAAAGTCTTTGTTGTTCAGATTTATTAAAGAAGATTTAAAAATTGACTTTGCAGCAAAAGATAATTTTTTGGCAAAGTCAAGAAGAAATTATGGTTCTTTCTTAAATATATGCTTTTTTCAACAAATCCAAGCATTTTTTAAAGTCGTAGACACCACTATTATGCAGGTTGAAATTCTGTCCTTACTACCTTGTTTCTCAGGAATGTCTCAATATATGGAAATATGGCATAAATTTACATAGTAAGATGAGTGTGATCAATTGTATTTTAAAACAATGCTTGACTTTTACCTGTCTGCCAACTATAATAAAATGAAGAATTTTTACTAGTTTCTCTATGCACACAAAGCTAAAGTGATTTCATCACTGACAGATTCACAGCTAGAAAAGAAAGTTTCCTGTGGATTTGTTACAGTCCCTATTACCTCCAATAATTGCAGAGTCACTTCTGATTGCATTAGCTAAGGGCTTTCCCTCATCTATTGGTCCAGAGTGATCTGCAGAGAAAAAAATAAAAAGAAAAGAAAATGACAGACAAATAGAAGACACGTTTTTTTGAGAAATTCTCACACTGCTACAGTTCATTTACAATATGATACAGTGGCAGTAGTGTGGGTCAGTAAGCATGCATAGAACATGAATGTAAATGACACTTTTCAGAGATAAAAAGAAAAATGTAAACATTCAGATGAAAAGAGAAAGGCTAGAGAAAAGGAAGTAAATACATATAAAAGAGAATTATTTACAAACTACTCCTGAGATGTTAACCCGCGTGGAAAAATAAAGTCAGTTGTGATTCAGGTCATGAGTATTCTATTTGGATTTTGCTTCAGAGATCAGAACAAGTGATAATCATATGCTACCTGCAAATGAATGGGTTGTTTCGCTTGATGTTGAGTCAGCTCCAGTTAAAGTACCACAGTTGGATTCAGTGAAACGCCCTTTTACAATGACAGGGGCTGAGCTGCTGTGGTGTAGTGCAGCCTTCAAAGGAGCAATGTGGTTGAACTGCACTGAAGACAGACAGCCAACAAACCCCTGAGAGTTTGCCTTCACAGTCTCCTCATCTACATCGCTGTTTTCTGTTAATCAAAAGGAACAGAACACAATTAATCATAGTGCAAATGTACAAAATAAAGTGTCAGAAGAATAAATGAATAATTAACCTGTGTTCCTCTGAGAATATTTGAGTTGCAGCAACATATGTAGATTCACTGAATACCTTTATTTTCTGACTTTAATGAAAAGACAGATACATACAACCCCTCCCCTCCTTTTTTTTGGTGAACAGATGACAGTTGCTAATCTGCTGAGGGAAATGCTTTTAAATTATTATAGCAAGTTCCAAAGCAAAAAGTTTCTATTGTAAATAAAGTATGTAAATTAAAATGCAACAAAAATATAAGACTGAAGAATGAATTCCAGAAATATGCCTTTTATTTCATTTCTTCTCATAAATAAACATTTTTGGAACATACTCATTCTATAGACTCAGATATCTACTACCTTCCAGCACCATCAAGTCTGTCAAAATAAAAACCCTGAAGATGTCAGATCCTCAGATCCTGGAAATCCATCAAGATATTTTCTGTGAAATTTTAACAAATGAAAAAGATGATACCATTATTGGTATTACAAAGGGGGAGGGAAAAAAAAAAAGAAGAAGATACCTCCTCACTTTTTCCCTTGAGTTGCCTTTTCTGAACTCATGTGACAAGCACTGTGCATGTTAGAATGCTGTTAATTTACCAGGTAATGCTCACTAATGTACCACTTTCGATGCAGAAAACAAACAGTTTATTTACTCTGACAGCTCTAATTTAAGCAAAAACTCTGGAAGTACTAGTTGTAAAAGGAGGACACATAAGGGAAATAAATTTGTAAATAAAATCGGAATTTAATCTCATTAATTTTCACTTTCAACATGTCCTGGAACCACAAATGAACTTGTGATCTTTACAATAACTACCATAATAATTTAAAGTTCTACAGTGCACTCCTCAATAAAATTTTGGTTAATAGTGAAAAATGGGATAATATGTTCAGGCAGAATGTTGCAAAACAGCAGAGTAGCATTTTCTTCAGCTAATCTCTGCTTATTGCAGTGATGATAGACTACTAGAGAGATGTATGTCAGCCAAAAGTCAGCTCACCTGATTCCTATGGATTACATAAATATTGGCTATTTAACTGTCTCTGCTTTCTTTGCAGCTGTTTTCAATATCTGCCTTAATGCACTGAAGGATCTGCTAGGACGAGATGTTTTAAGAAAAAATTAACACTGAAGTGGCAAGAAAATATTTTCACAAACCCCCTGTGATAAAAATACATACCTCTAAATATGAGTCAGATTGAAAACCTCAATAGGAGAGTGTTTTCTATTATTTTTTAGCTCCTATACAAATAAGTTTTTAAAACTTCATATATGTATAATAGGAAAGGAATATTTTAAATCCTTTGATTTCACTTGACTCCTGGGAAATATTGCTGGGATAAAGTAAAGCTTTATATTGGATCAGGAAATCTTGATGATAAAGTGAAAGGGCTTAGGGAAGACCACCATCATCCACTTTCCTGCTAAAGTAGAATTTAACTGACTGTAAGTGACACTCAAAAACACTCACAAGTTGTTTATTGGAGACAGTATATTGCAGTAAACCGAAGTTACACATCCTCAAGCATCTTAATAGCAATTAATTTGCTAAGTGTTCCCAAGTTCACCATAGACAAAATTACTCCACCTACATTGTCTTCTTAAATAAAACAAAAAAAAAAGGATCCCTCAAAACCAAAACACACTTTCTTTAACTCTACTTCAACAATTTGTCCTTGTGAAGTAGTCAAGCAGAAAGTCAGCAGACACACAGCTTTCAGAACTTTTTAGATAAGAACTATGAGGCCTTCTAATGGCTTTATATCTTGTTGCAACTCAGTACCCTGAATGTATTGGAAATGGTAAATCCCTCACCCCTGGAATGTCATGTAGTTTGACCCTTCTCCCCCCTGGTCAGCTTATCTGGCAGAGATCCAATTTCTCCCCGCCCCCTTCCCAGACCCTAGAAAAGACCTCTGTGCCCTGACCTCGCCCTCTTTCCGCTCCTGGGACCCCACAAGGAATAAACCTCAAATTCTCCTCGGGGGGGGGAAGAGCCTCTTTTGGATATCTTTTATTCTGTCCATGCGGGGGATACAAGCTTTCTTTTAGTATCTGAGCTAGTCGGGGGCTAGGGGAGAGTCTCTATTCGACCCGCAATATCTTATATTACATCATTCAAAACTGCACACCTCGAGGTGAGGCTGTCCCAGCCCAGAGCAGGACAATCCCCTCCCTTGCCTGGCTGTGATGTTGTGCCTGATGCTCCCCAGGACAGGGCTGGCCCTCCTGGCTGCCAGGGCACTGCTCACTCAGGTTCAACTTGTCACTGACCAGGACCCCCATGTACCTTTCCATGGCACAGCTTTCCAGCATCCCATTTCCCAGTCTGTCCTTACATCCGGTCACAGATTCTGGAACTTGTCTTTGCTAAACTTCATACAGCTGGCAACTGCCCAGCTCCCTAATTTGTTGCTGTCTCTCTGCAGGGCCTCTCTGCCTTCAAGGGAGTCAATAGTTCCTCTTAATTTAGTATAATTGTCTAACTTACTGTACCTTTGAGTCCTGTATCCAAGTAATTTATGAAGATGTTGAAGAGCACAGGGCTAAGAATGCGGCCTTAGTGGAACCCCACCAGTGGCAGGTCCCCAGTCTGATGTCTCCCCATTCACTGTAACCCTTTGTGCCCAACCCATGAACCAGCTGCTCACCCACCACATGACGTTTTTATCCAGACATGGGCTGGACATTTTGTCCAGAAGCATCCTGTGAGAGACAACTTCAAAAGATTTACTGAAAAAGATTACGTGAACTGGCTTCCCTTGATCAATGAGGTGTGTTATGTTGTCATAAAAGGAAATCAGGTTTGATAAGCAAGACTTTCCTCTCATGGACCCATACTGGCTGTGAGTAATGAATGCATTGTCCTTAAGCTGTTTTTCAATGCCTTCCAGAATAATCTTCTCCATAATTATACCAGGCACTGAAGTGAGACTGACAGGCCTGTAGTTTCCTGGGTCAGTCTTCTTACCCTTATTGAAACTTGGGACAACATGAGTGAGCTTCCAGTCAACTGGAACTTGTACAAATTCCATCATTCAAAAACCACTGAGAGAGGCCTGGCAGTGACATCAGCGAGCTTTTTGAGTATTCTTGCTTGTATACGGAGCAGGTCCCATAGACTTACAGGGATCCAGCTGGAGCAGGAGATTCTGCATGAATCTTGTTTGAAGAAAAAAACTGAGTCGTGTTCAAATGCAGAAGAGCTCACAAAAGTACTTCAGTGAAGTTAATTCTTCTTTTAAAAAAGCTTCCTTGTCTGGTTTTCCTGAACAACATTTTCAAGTACAAGAAATACATGATTTCATATTTTGTTAACTCCTTATGTTTAGACCTCTTCACTGCAACAAGCACCCATTACTTTTTTCTTCTGCCTTCGTGAACTCTTCTCCAGTCTCTAGAGGGGACTTCATAGGAATCCAGAACCCAAAGCAATCAGATTTCTAGAAGAGATAGTAACTCTTCTTTGAAAGGGGGAGAAATATACATATATTTCAGGACAGATTCTGAACCAAACTGTGCTGAGTGCCCCACAGGTCATTGTAACTCTCTGCTTTGCACTGCTGGGTCATTGCAAAGCCATCATACAACTGAAGAAAATCCCACCTCTGAATTTTTGTAACTGCATGGCCCTTTGGAAGAGACAATATTGGTCCTGGTCAAAAGACCAATAGACTATTTGTCTGAAAATGTACATTTCCATGAATTTCATCAAATGCATTTTTGAGAAAATTGATAAAAAGTTTTGAAGTGATATTTGATAACAAATATAAAATAAGCTTTTATCCTGTACTGGTCACTGTGATGTGAGTGTGACTGCAATAAACTACTACACTTCAAAATACTATACATTCCTGATTCAATTTTATTATCAAATTGTAAAATTTGGAAATATTCATAACAATATTCTTGTAGTAGTTTATATTTCAGGTAATATTGCTTTAAAGTTATGATTACGTGATCATTCTCTTTTCCTTTTTATGTGCTATTTACACACCAGTTCTTTTCTGGAGTGTGAATTTTATATATAAAATCTACATTTCAAAAGCATATATTTCTGTTTGTGATAGAGGTACTTGCTTAGTTTTCAAGTAAGAAAACAAATCAGCTACACTGAGATTTTCCTAGCGATAACTAAACAATAATTAAGATTTTTTTTATATGGTCTATAAACATGGTTTCTAAATTTCTTTAATACATTTTAAGCTATTTAGCATTTGGCAATTGTTCTCATAATAATAACTATCACTGTATGAATTGTATTATATATTTAAAATTATTATTCTACCTTTTCTAGATAACACTCTCATAATTGAAGACAAGAACCACCTATTTGACAGATAAAGAATTAATTGGATCTCCTTATCCAAACATTTGCATGCAATAGCTTAATGTCTAATAGGGACTGGTGATAGGTAGTGCTCCTCTGGGGCCCACACAGATACAATTTCTGTTCAGTATCCTCTCTAATGACCAAGAGTAGGATTGAGTGCATCTGAAGCAAGTCTGTGGATGACAATAAACTCAATTGTTCAGTTGACATACCTGGGAGATGGAATGCCATCCAGAGGCACATTAACAGGCTTGAGGACTGGGACCGAGTGAATCTCATGAAATTCAGCAATGGCAAGTGCAAAGTTATGCACCTGGATCTGGGCAACTCCCAGTATCAGCACAGGCTGGCGGGTGAATGGATTGAGAGCAGCCTGTGGAGAAGGACTTGGAGGGTGCTGGTGGACAAGAAGCACAATATGGGCCAGCAATGTGCACTTGCAGCCCGAAAGCCATTTGTATTCTGGGACTGTTCACGGCCAGGTTGGATGCAGCTCTGAGAAACCTGGTCTAGTCGAAGGTGTTCCTGCCTATTATAGGAGGGTTGGAACGAGGTGGTCTTTAAGGTCCCTTCCAATCTAGGCCATTCCATGATTCTGGGCTGCATCCAAAGCAGCGTGGCCAGCAGAGCAAGGGAGGAGACTCTGCACCTCTCGTCTGCTCCGATGAGACCCCACATGGAACCCTGCATCCAGTTCTGGGGTCCCCAGCATAAGAAAGGCATGGACTTGCTAGAGCAAGTCTAGAGAAGGACTGTGAAGACAATCAAAGTACTGGAGCAGCTCTCCTATAAAGAAAGATTGAGGGAGTTGGGGTTGTTCAAGCCTGGAGAAGAGAAGTCTCCAAGATGATTTTATAGCAGCCTTCCAGTACCTAAAGGAGGCTACAAGAGAGCTGATAAATGACATTTTACATATGCATGTAGTAATAGGACAGAGGAGAATGGCTTTAAACTGAGCAATTGTAGATTTAACCTGGAAATGAGGAAGAAATTCTATGCTCTGTGTGTGAGAGACATTGGAACAGACTGCCCAGGGAAACAGTGCATGTCCTCATGGGAAGTGTTCAAGGCTAGTGGATGAGGCTTTGAATGACCTGGTCTGGAGGAAGGTGTTCTGGCACACAGCAGGGGTGTTGGAACTAGATGATCTTTTACGTCCTTTTCTACTCAAAACATTCTATGATTCTATGAAATTACTTTAGAGGAAAGAGAAATATCCTTTAAACTTGCACCAGCACCGAATCTTCTTCTATCACTGGGTTTTACCAATGTGAAAGGTATGAAAATAACAAGATCTTGAGAATTTTAGTCCAGGCTATTGCAATTTTCTTTTAAGAACATTAAAAAAAATGGTCACTGTAGATAAGTAAATTTCATTTTGATCATTATTGAAAAGAAGCAGAAATATTTTGAAGAATCATCATGAGACAAAGAATCTCCAACAAAGATTTTACTTACCTTACCATTTTTCTCCCCTGTTTGCATCAAAACCTAATCACAGGAAGTTTTTCAAGTACTATATGTGATTAGTAGTATTATATCACCTTTGTACGATCTCAATTTGATTTGTTTTTTCTCCAGAATAGAAAACAAAACGTTGTTTCTTAATGCTTGATTGCAAAATGAGAGAGAAGTGTACAATTATTTTTAATGGAACCCACTTGATCATTTTTTCAGGAAGCACTCATTTGTGATTATATCTGTATTTCAACAAGACTGGAGTTTCTACCTTGATTGTAACTCTGTGTCTAAGTAAATCCACAATAACAAATGTCTTTCAATGACATTTGTGTTATTATTTTTCATGCCCCATGATGACATTTTGATCCATGTTTTAGAAAACCCTGCAGTTTTAGAAAACGCTGCGGTGTTCCACTCACCTAAAATCTTGCCAAGTGTGAGAGACTTGATTGCATTGAATTCTGTGCCTGAAGACAGAATAAACTTCATTCTTTCATTCTGGTTAACCTATGGAATGATAGAGTGAGGAACAAAGTAGAATAATGGAAGAGATAGTCAATATTTAAAAAAAAAAGCAGGTAAGATCAAGGCTAAAAATAAGGAGGTCTCAGGGAAGTACTTGTTATTTATAGCATAAAAACTCATCAGGATATAGATTATGAGCTTCCTCAGATCACTGATTATAACTGATATTCTTAAGCATCCCACTTAATAAGCCTTTATTTATCTTATTGATTTGGCTGATTCCTTCTTTTTCACCTCTAAGATGAATAAAAATAGCAAACCTTTAAGAATATGAAAAAGCCTCTTTTCATTTTAAAAAGGCACTCAATATTTAACTTCATAAAGATCAAAAATAGTGTAAATACTCTGTCTCAGGGTACCTCTAGAACAACTTCAAGCCAAGTGCCCTTACAAACCCAAGTTCTAGCTTCAAAATACTAAATTGTAACATACAGGTATTTTGAATTTAAAATTAAAAAAAAAAGAAAGAAAGATATTTTGCATGTTAGTATCAACAATTAGCAAAATAAACGTTTCTATTTCATCATATTTCCACAAAAATATAACAAATATTCTCCTTAATAGCTATGCTCCTTTGATGATGTAAAAGAAACCAAAGAAAGTTTTAAGAATAGAATTAAATTATTATCTGGTTGGTAATGTATTTGTACTGTAGTTTAGTGCATAATTTAAATAAAAAAACTGAAAATGCAGGACCTGAAATAAACAACAGCAGTCATAGACATTTACCAAATTTAAAAAAATTAACCATCAAACAATTAATTGCATTTTCATTTAAAATTATGAGGTGATACTGACCTTTTGAAATAAATAAAATTAACATCAAAGAGATTGGCTAACATTAATTTTGACTGTGCATCATGAGAGTGTTAAGCTTGCTTTGATTAATTGAGATATTAAGGCACATTTTATTTGGGGGTAATTGCCTTGTTGCAAGTATTTGCTTCATTTTGCTTGTCTACTTTTTTATGATAATCCACTTTTTCCCCTCCCTAAAAGAATTACCTCTACAAAGAGTGTTTCCTCCTCTCTATTAATCTTCACGTGTTGTAGCTGTCCATCAGCCATGGTTTTGAAACTGATGCTGAAGACATCAGGATCTTCATGGCTATCTAGTTTATACCTAATCTGTAAACTTCCTGCAGGGATAAAGAGAGCAAAGATGTAGCACACTACATACACTATAAACAGTATCGATCATATACTCCTTCACAGGGGTACTTCAAGGGCAAAACAAATGCTTGATTTGTTTAAGCCATCAGAAATGGATACAAGTGAGAAATTAAAGGCAAAAGAATGAGTAATAGCAATGTTGGAAGCAAGATATAGTGGCAAAAATAGTCATAAGCTGACTCAATTTTGATTATTGAGTTAAAATTTGGGCAGAAATTTTATAATTACTTTCAAAATTTAGCAGAGAAAGACTCAGTCTGGTAGCTCTCATAATTATGACTTGTCAAATACAATTTTTGAATAATGTTTTCCCTGTCCAGTCCTGTAAATTTCTGACCATTTGAAAATTAAGTAGAATGTAGTGTACTAACTCCCTTTCCATTCCTTTCTTTCCATTCCTTATTGTTAGTTCCCAGAATACCATCTGTAAATACAAGTAATCACACAAAGACTCAGAAGAGAACACAGAGGCGATGTAATTTCCTGGTCAGAAATTCCTTCTCAGCTGCAGATGGACCACAACTTTCTGCTCATGCTCCAGAAATCAAGGCCCATGCCAGACTCAGGGCAGCCATGAGCAAAACATGTTCCATGTTGCATGACACAGAGGATAATACAGCTATTCTATATTCAAATATGTGTCTAAGAAAGTACAGAACCTTCCTTTAGCACAGAACAACAGCGACTGCAAAGAGTCTATAATGAACCTGAAGATTTAACTTAGTCTGCAGGGTTATTTTACTTTAAAAAAAACCCAAAAAATAAACAACCTAGATGAAAGAAGGGAAAATAATCCAACTAATAATTAATGTTCAGCTTAAATAGAAACATCAATACTGTTACATGTATTTGAACAGCTATGTGTATATATACCTATTTCCATAGGTATATAAGTAGCTTATGAAATCAATTTAATGACATGACTTCTGATTAATTTGGGAAATGAATAATGCACTTCTAAAAGTATTTTATTTCATTATTTATTTTGAGGATGGCAATTAATAGGCCTCATGAGTAGAACACAGCTCAGATAAATTTAATTTTATTTCCAAACTTTAAAACACAAAAATTTTTAAAGGATTTTCAGAAACAAACATTTTTGACCACATGATAAAAAAACAGTAGGGAAAGTTGAAATTACAGTAGGAGGAATGTTTTTCATGTGGAAAGAATGCAGGTGAAAAACAAACCATCTAAAACCATCTAAAGAAACATCAGGACAATATGTAGTTTGTAATTCAGGTCTGGAAATCAGAGAGAATTAGAGCTGAGAGTTATGACATTCATCAGTGTTTCCAGACATCCAATCAGAAAACTCACCATTCCTGGTAAGAATGACTGAGAGGTATTCCTTGTAGAAGGAGCTGACATGGAGCAGTAAGCTTGGTGTCCTTGTTGTTCGAAAGGCAAATGTAATTGCTTCCCTTGTCAGTGTCATGTCAGCATAGAAAGAAGAAGCATGAGAACTGTAATTTCTAGCCAATGTGTAGTATTCTTGAAAGTTGTAGGTCACAGAAGTGCCAGTCCAAAAATAGGCAGAGATCTCTGAAACACAAAGTAAATCAATATTTAAATATAATGCAAAATAACACTAGAGATGTTTTTGTTTGTTTTTTTTTTTCCTTCTGCCACACCACAGAAAAAATAAAATTTATTCTACATTTTTGTGATAGAGCTAAAATGTCAACATAAATGAAACTAGCATTTAGAACTACAGAGAAATATAAGACATGACCTGGTCTGGGGCAAAAGCTCATTTAGATGTGTGTCTTAAATATCTGTTTAATGAAGAAGTGCATTTTTTTCTAGGTTATTTTCTACTGATCATCCTAGTCCTCAAGCAGTCCTCAAGCACAATATATTCTGTCTTGTATGTATACTACTCCTACAAAGAAGTGGGTGCAGCAATTTGAATTTTAACATACAGATTAGATTTGGCTTGAAACACATATGTGGTAGAAGAGACTGGTCAAGTGGGAGAAAGAAAACGAAAATAGAAACTATCTTATGGTCTTCTTAGGGATGAATCACTTACAGAGGGCTTCTTTAATTCTGTGATTTCTCATAGCTGTTTTCTGCTAAAAGCACTTGTCTTAGTGTTTTGGATCACAGCTTTCACACTTTGGAAAAATTTCTGTAGTTTCTGTAATCTAGCTGAGTATTTGACAAAAACTGACTGCAAGTTATTATTTAGGTCATCCTGCACTTTTAGCAACAGAAGCTACTATGTCTGCTGAGTATTACAGTGCAACTATTATTCTCTTCTGATGCAGAGGAGGAAAACATCATTCCTCATACAGTGGCATTAGATCTGAAGAGCTAGATATGGAAAGTCTTCAGATGGGTTCCTCACTTTTGTGGTGGCAGTGATGACAGGGCAGATTTTTTGCTAATTTAGAGTAACATGAAGTTGTGACATATAAGATGCTTAGTACTTTGCAGAATGCATTTAATACATGGAGAAAGCAAGATTTTTTGCAAATCTGAATTATATGCAAACACCAAAACTTCTAGATAAACTTTCATTTTTAAAATTCAGACTTGATGACTAGTGATCGTCTACTAGTATGATAACTTCACTAAAGAACTACTTTTAAAAGACTTGGAAAATGGGCCCAGTCGTGTTTGCAAAGATGTTACTTTCTTCCTACAGCAAAAAGTAGATTTAAGTTATACTTGGCTTGTTTTCCAAACTCAGGCTTAGTTTTGAGATTACCATTTGAAAGACAGAAATACAAATGCTTTACCATAAAAATATAGTTCCTTGATTTACTATAGTATAAAGAATCAAAAAAGTTGCATGAAGATGTTGATCCTCTTGCGTAATGTGGTTTCTGCTTAAATGGTATATATTTAAGTTATCTTTGAAAGAAGAGTGTTTAGTAAAACTTACAGATATTGACTAAATACAGCTGAATATTTATCTACATTATGTAAACTAAATATTCTGCAAGCATTTAAACATATCTTTAAGGGGATGTGAAGATATTGATCTGGACTGTATGGTCCTGTTTTCAATAACTGATAAAGCTAAAAGACATGCTTGCCTTTCTTACAGAATGGACCAGCATAGGCTGAAAAAGTGCAGTCACAGGAGAATCCACTGTATTTCTCTCTACATTTTCCACCATTGTGACACAGGTTACCATAGCTGCTACAATGTCCAGGACAGCCTGGTTCAACTCCTGGTGTTATCTTTGCTCTCTCTTCCAGATCAAGGGCCATTCCATTCAAACGTAATGAACGAATGCATCCCAAAAATCCCTTCTGCCTGGATGCCGTTCCACCTAAAAATAAATTTATAGCAGTTTTAAAACTTTAAAATAATTTATATGTAAAACCATCTTTATAGTTTACAGCCTATGAACAGTATGACTTTTCAAGACACAAGTTTATTCATGTGAGAATATTTATAAGTAGCTTTAAAAGTACATCTGGTTTCTGTTATGTCAAGTAATTACAGAGGGCTCTCAAAGACTCTATTAATTCACAAAAAATGGAGAGGA
Organism: Rhabdornis inornatus; assembly: GCA_013397075.1. Classification (NCBI taxonomy): domain Eukaryota; kingdom Metazoa; phylum Chordata; class Aves; order Passeriformes; family Rhabdornithidae; genus Rhabdornis; species Rhabdornis inornatus. Next base: position 50,645 of record VWZS01004306.1, on the reverse strand, counting down.
GAGGAGAGGAGAGGAGAGGAGAGGAGAATAGTTTCATTATTTCAGTATTCTACAGACTGATAAACTGACCTGTGTCTATCTGTCTGTAAATCATATGGTATGGATGATGATACCTCTATCATTAAAATTTTTCTGGAGAAGCTGGCAGCTCATGGCTTGAACAGGTGAACTCTTTGCTCTGTTAAAAACTGGTGGGATGGCCCAACTCAGATAGTGGTGGTGAAGGGTATTACACCCAGTTGATGTCCAGTCACTGATTAGGCTCCCCAAAGCTCAGAGTTGCAGTTGTAGTTCTGTCTAATCTCTTTATTGGTGATTTGGATGAGGGTATTGTATGCACCTGCAGTAAGTTTGGAGATGATGCTCTGCTGCGTGGGAGTGTTGATCTGCTGAAGGGTAGGAAGGATCTGCTAGGGAATCTAGATAGGCTGGATTGATGGGGTGAGGTCAGTTGTGCAAAGTTCAACAAATCATAATTCTGTCAATCCTACACTTTGGTCAAAACGACCTGATGCAAGTCTGAAGGCTTGGAGAAGAGTGATTGGAAAGCTGCTTGCTGGAAAAGGAGCTGGGGTTACAGGTCAGCAGCTGAACATTAGCCAGCTGTACCCAGGTGGCCGAGGCCAATGGCATCCTTGCCTGTATCAGCAATAGTGTGGCCAGCAGGACCAGGGCAGGGATTGTCCCCCTGTACGTGGGCCTGGTGAGGCCACACCTAGAGTGCTGTGCTCAGTTCTGGGCCCCTCACAACAAGAAAGACACTGAGGTGCTGGAGTGTGTCAGGAGACGGGAATGGAGTGGGTAAAAGGATTAAGAGAGTAATTCATATGAGAAGCAGCTGAGGGAACTGGGTTGTTTGGCCTGGAGAAAAGGACATTCATAGGTGACCGTATCACTCTCTACAACTGCTGGAAGGGAGTGTGTAGCCAGGTGGGAGTGGGCCTCTTCTCCCATGCAAATAGAGACAGGACAAGAGAGCATAATCTCAAACTGAGCCTGGGTATGTTCATGTTGGACATCAGGGAGAATTTCCACACTGAAAGGGTGATTAAGCATTGGAGTGAGCTGCTCAGGGATGTTGTGAAGTCCCGACTCCTGGAAAATGTTCAAGAAATAACTGAATGTGGCATTTAGTGCTGTGGTTTAGTTGACAAGGTCATGTTCATTTAAAGGTTGGGCCTGGTGAACTTGGAGGTTTTTCCAACCTTAATGATTCTACAATACCCTTCAGTTGGTGTCTGTTCTGGTATAATTTGTCTCAGAAGAAAGCTGTGTCTATTCTTCAGTAATAGGAAGGTTAACACCCCTCTATGCAGAGGAACACCAGCCAGGTTATACCTGAGTACCAAGCACTGGTGATAACTATACAGAGCAAACCTAAGACTAACAAGAATTGTTGATTCATTTTTTTCACTGTTCCTTATTTTTAGCACATTTCATCATAGCTAGCATTTTATTCATCTGTGTTGCTTAGCAAGGTGTGCAACCTACATACCATCACTCTTGTCCTTTATTGAACAACTTACTCTGACATTTCTTGTCCTTTGTTCTCTTTTAAGACGTAAAAGCAGAAAATATTCCACAATGGGTGAGACTGTAGACTATAATTCTCATACATTTCCAGTTCTCATTTGGATTAATGCTTCCATGCGATCATCCATTTTAAGATTTTTCAATTCCAAAATTTGTATAATTTCATGTAGCACCAAGCATATCTTGACATAGCTATTGCTATTTTCAGTTATAATGGAACAAAACCACCCGGAGGTGGCAATTTCATGTCATCTCTTAAAATGGCAAGAAATTGAAACAAGATTAAGGTCCCTTTCAATCCTAATCACTCTACAAGTCTATGATTCTGTGGTTTTGTGGGCTGCTTTAGGCTTTAGTTCTTTTGGTTTTGAAAAACCAGAGTGCATACAACTTCTTTACTTCTTCATAGAAGTAAAGAGTGTTTTAGTCTTTAGAAATCATAGTCTTCATATGTTATGACTGAGTGATGGGTGTCTAAGGAAGATACTAGATTTCCAAGATGACACTTAAGTAAAGAGTGCCTCTGCTAATGTAATTCTAAAGATACTCTGTATTTCGTTTTTCTCTAGATCCTTTAATTAATACCAGATCTTCATGACTTTTCAGAGTAAAAAAAACCCCTCAGCACCAGATGCGAAACAAAGTCACTATTCCAGTACAATTATTCACCTGAACATTATCTGAAGAAAACAAGCTAGAAAACTTGCCTGTAAATAAGTCAAAACAGTTTTTATATTGTCTGCTCAATAAAAGAGATAGACAAGAGCATATAATTTTACTTGAATTTGCCAGATTATTTGACAAAAAAAAAATCACTCTATTCAATGGCCAGAAAGTCACCAGAAAGTTTAACTGTTAGTACAGGATAGTATTAGATTTTTAGGAGGAGGATTAGAAGAACTAGAGACCAACTAATTATCTAAATAATTAGAAAAGTCTTTAGGTTTGATAGTGCCAAAACACCTATAGAATCAGACCATTTCACTGATCTAATTTCAGGTATTCATATAATAGCAGTTACACAGGAAGTCAAGTCAGAGAACATCCATACAGTTTACTCTAGTAGAGTAAAAAGAAATCTGGTCTTGCCATTAATAGATCTAGTGCATTACTGTGAATATAAACCAGCCTCAAAACTTCTCCTAACTCCACTGTAATACACTGGATATATTTTTTTTGTTATAGAATGCTTTTCTATGCTTTTAATCAAAATATAAAATTCTTCAATGTTTGGTCTAGTCTCCATCTTCTTCCATTGCTACCTTTTGAGGCAATTTTTTATCAGAGCATACAAGACTTTCCTCCTTATTTCATTTTTTTTCAGAAGTATTCACATTTTTTGTAGCTACAGTTTAAGAACACTGTTGCCCTTAAATGTATTCCTCCCCAACATAGCAAATAAAACACTAATTTAGTATGAGTTTCTCAGAGCAGACATAAAAAAAGATCTTTTTAAAAGTAGGGCCAGCTTTAAATGCTCTAATATTGTATAACACATATTTACACCAGAAACTTATGAATTCATAATAAGGCAATATTACATTAAGAACACTACTGTGGGTATAACACATAGCTCTACATGGCTTCCTGTAATAGCTAAATAAATACTAATTAATTCTTTTTTACTCCATTTCTTCTTTTTCAGCATTATATCTAAATGCCTTGAAGTCAACCTGAGAAGCTGTGGATAAAGAGACACAACA
>VWZS01004306.1:24784-47384 GCA_013397075.1 Rhabdornis inornatus | reverse complement strand
CCTTGAAATTATAGAAACGGCACAACTTTCTTTAGTAGATTACAACCTCTCAAAAAAAAGTGCAAATCTAGATCCTTGGATGGTCTTTCCAACAAACTGCAAAAGAAGTAAACTTCACTTGAAATCCTGTCCTGGAGTAACTATTGGCCAAAGTGCTTTGAGATCTATAATCTCAAAATAATTAATATCTCCACAGATTTTTCACAAAGTCTCTCATGTCATCGTACAAAGTGTTTTCAAATGATCTGGTTACCAACACTTCTTCTTCCCCTCCTCACCCCAGAATTTTCATATTTTCATCAATGATGATGATTAGGAACTATTCTGTGGAGCCCATACCTACAAAAAGCTGGCTGTTGAGCTGCAAGCGAATATGTCCATCAGGTGGAGCACTGTGACATCTTTGAGGAAGCTGATCTATTTGTAAGGAAGCCTCTTTGACATTTCGTTCAGCCTTCACAAAATGCCATTGGTTGTCATTTAAGGAATTGCGTGATTGCACTATGACTTCACTGGGTCCATTTCCCACATCAAATGAAAAAACCACCTCAGATGGAGCTAGAAAAAGGATAGTAGTAACAAACATTTAAATAATTTCATAATTAATTGGGTCACAAAATAATTAATAGCAGAACAAGCTACTTTAAGGTTTAGCCTACTATTTCATGGGATAAGACTCATTGTTTTAGAGGAAGAGTTTACTTCAGGGGCCTGCAGCTCATTCTTCATACTCACTGACAGCAAGAGCAATGATTTATGCACTGCAAGGAAACCAATCAGTTTGTGGACCCCTGGAGAGCATAGTAGTCAAGAAACAGTAATATGTGCTAGCTTTGCGATTTTTTGGTTTAGATGAAATTCATCTCTTGATTACATGCAAATTGATTGCTGTTGTTACCTATATTTAAATTATCACAACTATTATCCAACCAGCATATTCTACTGTCTATTCACTTCTGTTATTTATTCATATAGTCTCTACAAACATCAGAGGGAAGATTTTGATGTAGTTTATACAATTATGATGTAAATTGAGTTTTTCTCTAAGCAACTTTCACATTACACAGTTTCATGGTTTGCCTAGAAAATCATAACTGAATCTTTTCAGGTCAAACTATAAAGATGAGGAATAGGCCAGAAAACTGAAGATCTGAAAACTGTGAATATTCTCTGAAAGTCTTTCTTTCATATATTCAAAGAAAATAATGTATGAAAAAAAAGTATTCCCTATACAATGGATAGCCATTATTTTGAATTATTAAGGATTTCATAAAAAGATTATAGAGAAGATTCCATGGATCCAAAAAAAAGTTTCCTATTTACGTCATTGATTTCTGACAGAAAAGCAAAAAAATTAGGAGTCAAGGAATTAGATGAGCTTAACACAACATTTTAAAGAGGAATTTATTGAACTAGAAAAAAATATTCCATGCACTATTTTTACTTTCTTTTCACCTTTTAAAATACATTAAACATTTTAAAACATTTAAATCCACTTTGGCCATAAACTTTAGAATGAGTAATGTCATACATTTGCAATCCCTTAAGCCCTAAATCTTGTTGCTATAACGTATTTTTCTATAATAGTTGAACCTAAGACAGAAAAATAAAATGGGACATATATAAACCATTTCACTTACTAAATAAAATAAAGCGTATTGTGCAGTCAATTTATAAATGGAATGCCTTTTGTAATAAATGACCTCCTCTGCTTAAAAATCAACAGTTTTACATTATAATAAGACATAATTGATGTCTGAACACAGTTTCTCAGTAAAATAAATTAATTTTAGGATAAATTTATTTTATTTAGAAAAAGCTGAGAACTCACTCTCCCTTAATAGAGGGATAAAAGAAAAAAAACAACAACCACACAGTAGGGGAACAAAAGCAACAGAAAGTCCATGTGACTGGCTAAAAAGAATTTCTACTGAATGTTACCTTCTGCAGAGAGGTCTTTGTAATCTTCTGGATACTGTTGGAGTTAAGCCTGAAAACACAATTTCTGCTTTGAACTCACTGAATGGGCCTATTAAATAGCATATCAGAATGACAGATCCGATAAATAATGTTACTGTTTAGATTTTAAAGGCAAGAAAACACATAGCAAAGATTTTGAAATAACCACTGCAATAATGAATTATGTTAGCACCACTAAAAAATTAATATAATCTTGAAAAAAGGGAAGCAATCCCTTAAGTTCCACATATGAAAGCTGAAATAACAAGAATGGGTGTATGGTCATCCATTGCAGTGTCTGAAGTCTAACCAGAATATGTCAGAAGAAGTGAAAAATATAATCACTTAACATTCTACAAGATTATAAGTATTTCTGCTAATAAGAACAGTACTCCAAATTTGAAAGAAAATTCAGGTTTATAAGAATCACCAAGAAAATATACCACATGGAAGGATGATACTGGGTTCTAAAACGTGTTATCTTGCAACAAAGGACATAGGCACAGAGCACTTTGGTTATTTCTTAGGCAGCAGAAGAGAATGCATCCAGGAGTCCTCTTCTGGCACAAAAATATTTTTTGGGTTCTACCTACATTGGTGTAACTTAAAAACTATCCAAGCATTGCAGGAACTCTTGTAACCCTAGTGCATTCAAACATAGGCAGAGCACAGCTACAGACTGGCAAAGTGGAGTGGAAGATTGATGGCAATTTTAGAGTGGTCAGAGGCTAGCTGTGGCTAAAAGGACAAACAGAAAGCACAGCTACAGAGAACCATCCAGAGTACTGAGTTGAGCATCGTGGGCAGAGGCAGAAAGTGATTACCAACTAATATGCTACAGAATGCAAAATCCTACCATCTTTCATAAAAGAAACAGTTGAACTGCACTCATCCTGGCTGCAAATTTGGGCAGACAAAGGCCACCAGTAGTTGCATATTGGACTTTTCTGATCTACTTCCAAAGCAACTGCTGAAGTCCAACCAAGTCAATACAGTATGGTGTTTCCAACTCTATTTTAAATTTCTATTTAACTCTTTGGATATAAACCTTCAGTGAGCATTCAATATAAAATACCCAGACCTTTGGCCAGAGCACGTAACCTTTGGTCCTATAAGTGTTTAGCAGAGTGTACTCTTCAGAGTTCAATTGGCTTTATTGCTTTCAACCACTACTTGTGCAGAAAATCAGCAAATCAGGAAGAAGTTCAACATGCATTTATAACTTATTGCAAAACAAAAATAAGGGATTAAGAATCTTCTTTGAGACAAGTACCTTCCTTTACTTAACCTCTGTTTTAAAATACAGTTAGGATGCACACACCATTTTTGCAACAGTGTCCTAGTAGTGTTTATAACTTCATAAAACCAACAGAATAGCTCTAAGTTTCACATTTCCTACTAAGTTTCTGGATCTGACTTTTTTGTTAGAAGCTAGACTTCAGTCTGAAGATCATTACCCCATAAGTAAAAGAATTAGATATAAAGTTTGAAAACAATCAATAAAATATTACAAAATATCAGTCTTCCCAAGTACTGAATGTCAAAAATTAGACATAACTTTTAAACATTTCATTACATCATCATCTTAAGCAGTGACATCTGAAATTTACATGATTTTTATTTATTATTACATAAATAAAAGATATTAATTTATTTTAAATTATTAAGAGACCATCAAGTGTAGGCTGGTAATATACATTCACATTTATTATGTGGAGCTTTTTATGATGAAATCTAAATCATCTTGTACCATGTGAAATGCTCAAGTTAATTTTTTTTTTGAGGAAGGTACTCTTGATGGAAATATATATTGCTCATTTCTGGCTGATGTATTTTCCTCAATAAAACCAGACAGTTCTGGATCCTCTACAAACAAGCCTCCATATAATTTACATATGACATACAAAAAATAATAGGTCTGTCTACTCAACAAATTAGAGTGTTTATGGAAATGAAGAAATATCTCTATGTGCTACACAATAATGAGATAAGTTTGCTTTTTTAGATGCTGAAATTACAGATCATTTCAACCTTTTGCTTTTTCTCACACCTCCCTACTCATATAAAGTCATTTAAAATCCATAAGGATGCAGTGCTTTGGATGTTCATGAATGAATGGGACAAGTAAGTGACGTGAGTCTGTCTTCATACTATTATTGTGAAGAAAAACTTACAGTCTTCTGACAAATGTCTAAATAAATTCAGTTATCAGAAGCATTCCTTTAATGCTTCCATGATTTTCCTGTTTATTTTGAAAATGGAAAATCATTTGTCAGACAAGACTATCATCAGTGTTTCTGAGAGCCTCCACTAAAGTACATTTACTGATCCAGTACATTTTCTGTATTGTATGACACCGAGTTTACAAAGCTGCTGTCCTTTAAACTGTTCACAGAGCTTTAACAGAAGGAAGTTCATACTGCCAAAAAACATGGCAAAACAATATTGAAAACAGGGTAGTTTTCAAATGAAGCACTATAGTTTGAGATGATGAAAAACAAATTCATAAAACACTACATAATCTAGAACTGAACTACATACGGAAGGTGTTTTCCTGTTTGTTTCATTAACATAAGATGTTAACATGGACAAAAAAACCCAAGAAAGTAGAATATTTTACTTTTTAAGAAAATGATTTAAAGTTTCTCTACTAATGTTTTGCAATACAACACATATATTTATTTGAACTCTTCCCCAGAAAATACTGGAGTCTCAGAACAAAATTGATTTAGAAAAAAATGAGGAACTGTCTAATCCCAAGGTAAAAAGTGTTCCAAAGAACTCTCAGAATCACCAGGCAAACACAAGATTTTTCAATTAATGTGACATTTCAAATTAATTCAAAAGCCTAATGAAAAAATGCTTCAGCCTTTTAAATACTCCCCCTTTTAATAAGTGATGTAAGAATAATATATTGAGTCAACTAAGATAAAGGTTTCATTTTACATTGGTCACCTTATGTCAGATTTGGTGGGATATTTAATTCTCTCTTATGCAACAAAAAATTGTTTCTGCTTGTAAGTCTAAGAATTTGTGTCTGCACAAATAAAATGAAACAAAATTTAAAAAAGAAAAAAAAAAAGAAAAAACATGAGAATGTGTGACTTAAGATACTGTGCCACAAAAGATCTGAGTCATGCACAGTGACTGAGTGAATCTTCCAGCAGCCTCATACAATGCCTGGTGTTAAAATGTGTAGGAAGAAAATTTGGCGGCATAGATGCCCTGAACACAAGAAGCAGAAACAGTCTTAGCAGTCAGGGGCTGATTGCTGTGCTCTTAGATTAAGAAACCTCTGTGGCAGAAAATTTCCTCAAATGGATACTTTTTAAGTTTCAGACCTATGATTTTTTTCAATAATGATAAAGATCTGGTGGTAGTCGAAGTAATAAAGGTAGATAACACTTTTTAAATACTCCCCCTTTAAATTAAATAAAATCCAATTTTTACAATAATAACAACAACAACAAAAACATCATCAGTCATATTACTTACACTGTAACTCTATCCTTATGAAGTCTTGAATTCCCAGGTTCTCTAAAAACACTCCTGAGGAAGCAGTAGTTTTAAAGAAAAATGAGACATCTGCACTGAGTTCTCCATGGAAGGTGGGGAAATGCAGGTAGGATGTCTCTGTGTTGAAGGAGGCTGAATTCCAAAATGTTCCTGGTTAACAGAATGAAAGGGTGATAGATATAGTGTTATCTAATATTTCTAGTGTAAGTTTTATAGCAAGGAAAAGAGACTTGTTATCATTGTAGTCCAGTGAAATTTACCAGATATCTCGAAGAATATAGGACAAATATCCTTGCAATTACTGTAGAAGAAATAAAAAAAAATAAATTGTAAAATTTAATAAATTAGCATAGGCATTTTCCTGGGTTTTATTTATTTTTCAGTGAGCATTCAATCATAATTTGCAAAATTTTGTTATTGATTATTAAAATGCTGATGTAAAATCTCTAATATCACCCTCTTCTAATAAGGACATAATCTTCATTTATGGTGTTAAACCAGAAGTTCCTTGTTAATATTGCTGAATGCTTACAGATATATCAATATTTCTTTATTACGTTATATTGCATTCTAAACCAAATGAGGCATTCAATACTTTCTTACCTAATTGATCAAGCCCATTGCATGTTCTCCTGATAATGGTCTGATCTTGGTCTGGCAGTTATGCAAAACTAATTTTTGCTCCAGTCATGCTCTGGTTTTAGGATGGGAAGGCAGAAGCAAACAAAACAAAAACAAAACAAACAAACAAACAAAAAAGGAATTTTCTTTCTTCCCTGCAAAATCAAACCCTATAATACAGTGTATATGGAGGCCTAGTCCACAGCCAGCGAGGTAAAATTACAGTCCATTCTCTCATTCCAGCAGAGTTTTTACCATTTTAGGAAGGGTTTGGATCCCAAACCTACAAAACCGTAGAAAAGCAGGATGACAGAATTTTCACACATATTCTGGCAATTGCTCATTGTGACTTTTGACACTCAGGAGTATTGCCAGCAATCACGAGTTAAAGTAGCCATCGGGACAACATTTACATGGTAAGGCAGCTGCGAACAGATGGCTGGGGCTGGGAGGAGAATGCTTAGCTTTGCACCTTGCTCTCCTGTGCAGCCTTATGTGCTTCTTGAAGTTGCCAACCTGTGAAAAGTGCCACCAGAAAAGCAGCAGCCGTATATATTGGCATCAGTTTTAAGCCCACGTTCCTCAGCTGTGTCAGGTCACAGCTCCCACAGAGCAAACTTCACAACAGTTGTGAGTCAAGTGTATCAATTTAAAAATAATGGGCTGGCTGTTACCAGTAATTCAAACACAATAGGAAGTTTAATACTGTAATTTATACAAAATTGGTACAACGTTGCCAACAATTAGAAGAAAGTCAATAGTGGCAGTAACAGTCCAGTAAAGTAATGACACAATTAGCTTCATTGAAGCATTTGAATTATATTTGTAAATCAAAATGGAATCCTTAGGGGAGGGTAGGAATAAGAAGTTTTATTTTTTCTCTCTTAATTTACTGCCTTTTCTTGTCTCACTGTTCTTTCTCTCAGCTCTGAGAACTGTGCGATTTATGAATGTAAGGATACTCTATCAATAAGGCAGGTTAAATATAGGCTTAGGAAAAGTATATTATGAATTATCTTCTATTGTTGTAAATCATGTTGGGAAAATAATTTCTTCACTTCATGACATCTGGCTCACAGTCTGCCATTTAGTTTTCTGGAACTGCCAAATGCCATTTGGTTAGGAAATCAATATTATTCAGCATTTTATCTAAGCAGTAAGATTGCAGTCTTCCTATGAGTAAAAAAAAGGAAGATCCTATTCTTATAAATGATACATAAAGTTAGTTTTATTGAAAAAATTGCATAAGTTTTTGGCATATATCAACTAGTCTTACCAACCTGAAACTGTAAAATTTAAAAAAGAGACAATAATAATAAGACAGATAAATAAGCCTTCTCAAAACAATAATGCAATTGCAATTTTAGCACTCTACAAGTTCCTACTCAAAACTGCAATCTCTTCATCATTTGTATCGATTCCTTGTGATATCTCTAACACTTGCATCTTCATTCTGTCAGCAGGGACACTTAGTGTTGAGACAGAGAAAACAAAAGAACTTATGTTGCCAAACAGTGTATTTTGTACTTTTTTTTTTTAACTGTAAGACCCATAGATGAAAGACCAGAAGGGAGAACTGCAATCATCTAGTTCAATGTCTGATATAACACAGACTATACAAATTCTCTGAATCAATTCTTGTCTGAAAAAGATAACTTAGTCTAGGAAAAATAGATTGCCTTAAAACATGTAAATTTATGAAAAATTCACAAATGCTTTTACTATCAGTTGGTGTGCATATGTATGTATTCACACATAGTCTAGCTTCAAATCCCAAACATTAAACGATTTTCTGGTTTTATTTCCTGCTTTCGAAACATTATTTGGAATTTCTTCCTCTATGAAACTCCTTTTAACAATCACCTCAGATTATGCACAAAAATCAGAAAAGAGATTTAAATGCTTTCACTAAAAAATGAACCTCAACTTCTTTAATGCCATCCTTACATTCTCTTCATGTATTGTAAAACTGTAATCACAGGCTTGTATTAAACCTCTTGATTATGCAGGAAGCTGCAAAGAGGATGAAAACAATGTTGATTAGACTGAGGTTAGGACAAATATGAATTAATAATAATTTATATAAAGCTAAATAAAGGGGAAGAGTTGAACACACAGTTTACAACTACTTCTGCTATTGAAAGCGAAAGACATGCTCTGATTTCTCAGGGTACTGAAGAGAGATAAAACAGATTGCTTTTGCTAAATTAGAAATTTATTGTGCTACTTTAATGAAGGTATCACTTATGATTGGTTAATACAGTTAGTCTCTGTTACATCCAAAGCTCACACTATTTGGTTTTTCTTTCTTCATTTAAATGTCAAACAGAGAACTCACATTGAATGGATTATCTGCTTGCATTTACATGCTCGCACTGTCATTTTGCAGTTGAATTTACTTTTTTATTATTCAGCCAAGTAAATGACACTCCATTCAATACCTTACTAGAGTCTATCAGTCTCCTCATCAGTATTATCTTTATTTAATGTAAATTCATGCTGAATGATACATTATCTTTACAATGCATTATAGTACCTTTATATTATTTTTATGAAACTCTATACAATCAGTTTTATTTTGGGTCCAAGAATCAGTCTTATGCTGACAGATTATAATCACTCATTTAATACAATAATTTTGTAAATAAATAATTTTACTACAATAATTAGATACATTTCAGTACATTGGATTTATTTATATCTCCTAATACTTACTGGAAATTCATATAAATAAATCAGAATATGTCTACTCAGCTCTTGCAATGAAAAGAACAAGAACAAAAAACACCCAACATTGAAGATGGGTTTTTTTTTAAATCTACTCATACTAATTAACACTACTGGAATTCATTCAACATCTAGCTTTTATTTCAATAATGACAAAAATAATGGAGATAACTCTTTTTTAATGAAGACCACAGAATTTCTATTAATGTTCCAAAGACTTTGTTCATTCTCATATGATTCAAAATCTTTCAGTTGATATATGTTAATGTTAATCTTAACTTTCATTTCATTTAGATGTATTTTTCAATTTGATACCAGCAGTCCTATCATACAATTTATTAAACATATTGTATTGTAGAGCAGAAGAGGGATTATAGACATGAATCAGGAATAAATCAGTACTTCATTTTGAAGGTGACAGAAAAGTGTGAGTGCTACTCATATGCATGGTGCTGTCACCAAACTATTGATTAATTTTTTTTTTTAATTGCCATATTCTTCTAGAATATCTTTAGTAGTTTCATTGTACCGTGGCATCTTATAAATAGAGTTAGGTAACTTTATCACAAGTGGTGAAAAAAATCAATAACATCTGAATGCAATTTTTAAAACTTTATAAAATAAACTATATTTATATTTATATTGCTATTGGATTTTTGGTTTTTGTTTTTTTTTCTTACAGAAGGCTACTCTTTCCTGCCTTGCTCTGACTAATATGGTTTGGTTTTTTTATAATTAACATACTTAATTTAAGAGATCAACCCTTAAAACCTTAAATCATTAAAGAAGCCAAGTACAGTAATGGTATGTTAAATAAAAGAGTGAAAATAAAAAATATGCAACAGTAAGCAATTTCTTCTGGACTGCATTCGATACATGACTTTTCAGAAGCACCCAAATAAGTAACTCTTAACTTGGAAACTTAGTCAGTGGAGTGCATGGTTTACGACAATTCAATTCAACCAATTATTCATGGTTCTACTTTATTTTGCTGTGGGCACGAAAAATTTTCTTTTCCTCCCAAGTAACTGTCCTACAAGGAATAGATTATTGATGCAATAAGAATTTATGATCTTTTAGATTCGAGTCATTTAATGAAGTACTAAATGTATTATAAATACCAATAAACCTTCTCATTCATGTTTTTACATGGTATGCTAGTCAGTTATTCTGAAAAAGTTGTCTGTCAGATAGAAGAAAAGCCTATTTAATAAAAGATACTTCCTGTGAAATACAATTGTATCATTTAGTTCTAGAGAGCAACAGAAGCAAAAATAAGCAATGATCTCTTTGAAGAGTTCCAGTAACACTGTGAGTCCAAGAATATCTATTCTTCCTTGTTTGACAGCACTTCTGAAAAATGGGTATTTTCCACTAGACCTTCTTGGTATTCTTCATCTAGCCAAAGGTAAACATTATTAAAAATACATTTAATTAGACCCTCATGGGTGTCAGCAACCTCAGGTTAGGAAAAAAGTCTTAATAATAGTCTGCTTTCCTTCTGCAGCTTCAAACTGTTGCTAGAAGCAGTGGCCTGCCAAGAGAGTTTAAATTTCATCGGTTTTGTCTAGTGTGAAAACTTATATGTAGAAACTACTGAGAAAGTAATAGCTCTTTACATTAACTGTAAAACTGAATATTAAAGAAAGTGTTCCTTATAAAATCTACTGCTGATACATAATTACCATTGGAAAAAAATCTACTAAGTCCTACACGCAGTATTTATTATAACACATAATATATCATATGTGAGGAATTATATGAATATATTTCAATACAGTCTACATATAATATATATGACATAGAATAACTATATATATTNCTCCTCATGGGACTTTCCCTCTAGGCCCTTCATCAGCCTCACTGCCCTTCTCTGTACTTCATTACATATCATGCTATAAAATATTTATATGATTATTTCAGAATATAGGTAATATTTCATATATTATACATTATAAAATATTATGTCTATATATATAACATGCCAACAATTATATAATAACTTGTATTTAGATATTTTATTATATACACTCATACAGATACTCCTTTTATTATATACACTCATTTGTGGTTTTCTTAACAAATTGTACTTTGAGTTTATGTCAAAATCTATGACATCATTATTTTCCTTCAAAAATGGTGTTGTTTTCTAAAATTTTAGTTCTTACCTCCTTAAATACATCTTCTCATACTGTCTTTATGATGTAAATGACTGAGAAAAAAAATCAATGTTCTTATTTCAAGGTTTTTGCTGTATTATGACCATGAACTGTTATATTCTGAAATCTTTTCACTGATCTTATTTCAGTGCAAAATTGCTTCTTTTTGAAGTCAAATACTATAATGTTGTATGACATTACAAGTATATTTCTCTGACATTCAGACTGAGTTCTTGTGCTTGTTCTCATGATATTTTAGAATTCTCCATCACAGCTTGTCTAGAAATACTGTGATCATTCATCATCAGTGTGAAATATTGCAGCAATTCAATCATCCAGACTAAGCAAACATCAAATGAAGTCAGGGAGGTCAATGGGTGTCAGAACTGTCTGTATGTTTTAGAGATTACTCTCAGGAAGTTAGTTGACTTCCATTTTAAGATCTGTTACATCTGGGGTCAGGTTATGTAATTAATAATACTTGGGAACTTGGTGAGTAGTGGAATTCAAATTCTTCTCCCCTAGTAATTAGAATTACCCAAGCTCTAAGTGTTTTTCATTCCTGTCTTCGTCACTGGCTTCACTGTCTGTGGCCACAAGGGAGGTCTGCTGCATCACATGCTGAGTGAGAATGGCCAGTCAACTGAGGGAGGTGGTTACACCCCTCTATTCGACATTTGTAAGAGAGCACCTGCATTGGGCTTCCAATTTCCTTTCCCCTAACAAAGGAAAACATTAATAAACAGGAGGAAGCATTGTGGAGGCCACCAGAATGTTCAGGTCTGGAGCACTTGTCCTGCCCTTCAGGCTGGATGAGCAGGGCTGCTTCAGCCTGGGGAGGGAAAAGGTTTTCTGGGGAACCTTATAGCAGACTCCAAAACCTAAGAGAAAATCACCAAACACATACAGGGTCTTTGCTTTGGTGTAAGGTGTGAGTATCAAAGACAGTGGTTATGGCGAAAGCACAGATAAAAGTAAAAAGGCTTGATAAAAGCAAAAAGAAATTCTCATTGAGGACAGCCAAGCAGCAGAAGAGGCTGCCCAGAAAAGCTGTGCAGGCTCCATTCTTCAGTGCTTCAAACACCAGTTTGACAAAGCACTGAGAAATCAGATCTCAACTCATGGCTAATCCTGTTGTAAGCAAGAGACCTCCTGAGGTCCTGTCACACTGAATTAAACCATAATACTATATTACAGCCCCATGATATGTAGGAGAAATGATAGTTCACAATCAGATGGCAGACTAGTGAAGTGAAAGAACCCAATGGGATTTTTAAGTCTTATAAATTTTCATAGGAAAATTAGAATGCAGTGCTCAAACACACATCTGTTAAAAAATCTTCCAGGCATAATTACCTTGACAAGACAGAGATGACACAAAAATAAATACATACCAATGTATATTTCTTTAATCTATGCACTTTCCTGAGTGAGCTTAAACACATAAATCAGTACTGGTATTTCTCTTATTCATATAAGCTGAAGAAATTTGAAAACCAAACATGACATCGTATGATGAAGGAGGAAAGTCACATAAAGAATAAAAATATTTCTAAATATTATATCCATTATNCCATTATATATTAAATATTATAATTTTTATTGATAACAGGTAAGTTCATGAAAACTGATGAGGTAACACATGATTTAAAGAAATTAACCTAATTGCATATTGTAATAACTTACTCAACTGCATATCAAATATGGTTCATCCAACTCTTCAGTTGAGTTCTTTGGGGTTGTTAATACCATTTCTTCTCCTAATTCCTGATTTTTGATTACAAACAGCAGCAGACATAGAATTTTGTGTAATATGTTACTATTGAACATAAGCCAAACATTCTCTTTTCCATTGAATAGGGAAATTATTAAAAACAGAAGTATCATCACAAATCTTCAATAAGGTGTCAGTTTTGCATAAACATATTACTCTGGTTACCACATATATATATGCAGAATATAAACCTAGAATTATTGTGTAAATTTATAAAATTTAAATTCTTACAGGTAGTTGAAAATTTGCATCTAGATAGTGCATACACTGAGTTACTCTCCCACTGTATAGAAGTTCAGAGGAGATAATGTGTGCAATGTTTTGTGATGGACACATGCATAGCCAGTGAAGGGTATGTCTGCAAGACGTGGTAACCAGCTATGAACTCCCCTTCATGTAATTAAATTATTAATGTGTTCATGTATTCATAATTTAATTCCAGTTGGATAAACCAAAATATCTGTTTGAAAACTATTATAACACTATCTGTTTTCACTATTGATGTGTGTCATGAAAAATGCATTTTTACAATGTTGATGGTTTGCACTGGATGATGGTGGGTTTTTTCTAATTCCAAAAAGAACTGGATTAAGTTTTTAGAGAAGTCTATCTTACGCTTGTATATTGTAACAAATAACATTTAAAAGTTATTGCAGAAAAAATGCATCATTGTTTAGCAAAACTCTTCAGTAGTTACTTACTATCACCACGGCAAAGCAAAGGCCCCAGTTTGTAAGCGGCTTCCGAGTTTGGTCTGCCAGTATCTGTGATGACAATTTCAGTTACTGGTAAATGGTCCTTGTAGGAGAGGAAGCCAGTATCATTAGTCCTGAAAAGGTAAAATTAAAGCCACAGCTCTCCTAAATGTTTCAAAAAATATTTCATTATAATTGACACATTCCTGAGGAAAAGGAAAGAAACTTTAAAAAAAGAAAAAGGCTGCCTAAATATGTATGTGTGCATATGTGTTTGCATATGCGTGATACAAAAAACTGTGAATAGAAACATACGCTTTTGAGTTGATATTGGGCTCATTTGACAGGACTGAAAGAATTTAACTGGAAGTGGGTAGTTTTATGGTTGTGCTGGTCTAGACAAGCATGAGAAAAGTCCTCTTGAAGTAACTAACTGGCTGCCTAAGTCAATGAATTTGCCCAAGTCAAATTTGCAAATGAATTTCATGTCTCTGAGGAGATACTGTATCTGTAATTAACTCTGTCATCAATATGGAATATTTAGTGGCTTAACATAACTTTCAAGTAAGTCTACTTTTTTTTTCCGCCTTGAGAAAAGTTTAAAAAATCAAATAGAAACGTACAAAGTCATGCTGACTACAAGAAAAGCAGCATACAATACAAATATGAAACTTGCAGGAAAGAAAGTATGCAACTTTGCACTCAGAGCACATATCTAGTACTTGTAATATTAGACCTAATTCCTCGTTTAAAATCTTTGTTGACTTAGTGCCAGAACTGAGTTTTTAAATTTCACAAGCACCAGTTTTGGTCCTGAAATTCCTTTCCCTAAACCCACGGAAATGTTCAATTACTCAGGACTGTTCTGGAAAATTCAATCTGTCCATTCAATCCATTCATGGTTGAATCTTCCCTCTAAAGGGCGAAGCAAATAGCTCAGAATAAACAGAAGAAACTCAGAGAGGAGAAAAAATCTAGACACTCCACTGCTTCGAGATTAAACATAAGACATACATCAGGAAGAAATCCATGTTTCTCTGAGAATGTAATTGGGCTTAGCAACTTCGTCTTTCAATGCACTGTGCACTGGGACTAAGACAATCGGCAGAGACTCCACCCTCATGCTGAATAAAATTAGTGACTTTTTTCCTCTTCTCCCCTCTCCCTTTCCCTTTCCCATCATCATCATCTTTCTCCTGCACACAATTTCTGTTTATCTGCTTCCGAGCACAGTGCAAACAAATGCACATTTTTTCAGTAAACTATTTTGCTCAAGTGAGGAATGAAAACATGCTTTTTTAAAAAATGTTAATTTTTCATGAGGTGAGATATTGCTGGTTTCTAATTTAGAATTGAAAGAAAATCCCTCAAAACACCAGAAGTGTTTGCTTCAGTAAAATGATGCTGTAAACAAAAGGAAACTGAATAGATATTATCTTCTACGGAGAGGATTTGCACTTTTTAAATTTTTAGGACCAGATTTTTAAAAAAATAATATTTCTGTTCTAGAGTTCTAGAGACTTAAAGTTTTTGATTAGTCAGATATGGAGTTTAGAGTTAAATCTATGTGCAATGTATGAAATAAGACAGATTTCACTATAAAAGTGGACTATCAAAACCAGTGTGTCAAAACCGTGGTGTGTAACTAGTTCTCTGTGCTCAAAATGCATCTCAAACAAGCATAGCTTCTATCTACTTTTTCCACCCAGCGAACAGTACCTAGTCAACTGATCCAAAACAGTAGCCTCTAGGGAACCAAATACAATGTTAATCACAAGTACCAAAATGACTGTACACGTAACTGTTGTAACACTGGAATCACTGGGAAGAATCTCTACTTATAAGTGTCAAAAGTGATACAAACAGAAACATAAACCCAGATTCATTATGCCTTCAATTTAATACACTCATAAACATCTCAGCAACTTACTGGAAATGGATGTGCATGTGAAGACATGCACATAATCCTCTCATCTACTGTATTTACAAATATGTTACCATTATAAATTAACCTATATATGTGAGCATGGATTGAATGAATGACAAAACTGAGCAAGAATATTTTACATGTATGAGAAACTTTGCTCATTTTTTTCTCAAAATGCATTTCTCTTTCAACACTTATTTTCAAGTCAGAAATTAATACTGGTTTTATTTTCATGCAGCATAATAATACGGAAATTCTTAGTGTTATGTGTGTTTCTTTATTCTCTTTATCGGAATTAATGTTGCAGCTATAGCCCTGTGAATTTTACTGCAATAGCAAATTCTTTTCTCCAGAAATCTCTGAAGCTTGTGAAGAACTGTTCTTAAATTAACTCTTTCTTGTACTTTCATTTCTGTGTCTGCTGAATTTCCTGCTTGTTCTGAGGGAGTGAGCATCTTCCAACCCAATTCACTAGTCCCTTCTTTAAAGGAAGGGTGGAGCTTCAGAAGAAAAACATGATGTATCGCTTGATTTCGCACACATCAAGTTGTTCCTAGATATCTTCCTTACATTCTCCCACTTTCAAAAAAATATATATTGATGCATTTTTTTAAATGCATATATTAATGTACTCACTGAACTTGATTTATATAACTTACATGGACTTCACAATTTTAAGACTATAAAGGTTCCTTCAACAGAAGAGATTTAATTGGAATAGTCCCTCTGCTTTATCAAATCCTATACTGCACTGGAGCTATGGTTGAGAAAGTTGTATCTGATCCTACTACATGAAAAGTCAGGTTCAGATTTGACATTGTAACAAGAACTTATCCATTATATTATTTATTTGAAAGTTATCGTAAATGACCCCAGAGAATTTTAGCCACAAGTGGAAGACGTACATCCTAGAAATTCATTCATTCTCTTTGAATAGGACTCCATATGAGTTTTTTGCTTCATTGATAGCAAGAGTATTAATTTTAATTATCTATGTTATAGATGAAAAAGAGTGTAAAAAGTCTCAACCTTAAAGTGTAGTGATAAATTATGCTAAAAATTAACTTTTTTTTCACAGAATGTTTTATTTTAACTTTAATTACACTCAGTAGTCTAAAACTAACTGAAGTTCTGCTAAAGAACTGTTGTCTTAATCTGTAACATGCAATATACTAAAAGACTAGAGAGCATCTGTAAACTTAAACCTTCCCCAAAATTTAGAGTGAAAGAATTAGCAATAATACTTAATGTATATAGCAATAACTTTGTGAAAAATTGTGTTCTATAGCAAATAACCAGATGACACTATGGCAACTTAGATTTACAATTGCCTTAGTATTATAAATGTGCTAAGGCCTGTATATTTTCTTTATTTACTTTTAAGAAAAAAAGTATTGTGAATAATCAACAGTAAAAAGTCACCATTCATCCCTGTCTGCATCACAGTTGCAGTAATGCTGGGAATCAATGCAGCTTCCCTCCAGTCCACAAGCACATTTTTGTACAGCAGGCAAGGAACCTCCCCAGTAAGTATGAGTTTCATTGGTTCTTCCAATCCACCAGCTCAGTGGCATCCCATCTAAAAAGTAGGTTAGAGAAAATCAGTGGCCAGTCTTGTCTCCTGCTTCTCTCAGGTTTCCCATCTAAATAGTTTTCCAAAAGGTTAAGAAGACAAAAATCCCTGCTCAAATCTAAAACCTTTAAATGACCAGGAAAAAATAAATTTCCACCTTTACTTGGTAAGTAATTATTCATTTTAATAATTCGTTATCATTTTAATACTTCGTTATCATGTATTAAGTGACTATCACAGATTTTTGCTTGCATTAGTGCAAAAGGGAATTCACAGTACCTAGTTCAGCCAGCCATGATATTAGAATAATTTATCTTAAGCAGTCCATTTATATAATTCATTTTAAAATGGTTCATGAAAGAGGAGACATAATCATCCTAAAAATCAGGGTAGTTTATATTCCCAAGTAAAAATCAATTTCAGATGTTGGAACTACCAGAAACAGAATGAGGAAAGTCACAGAAATGGCCTCATCCCACTACCAAGAGTACTACAGACTACTACTACCCACATCTGTGATGAACTTCAAGCAGCTGAATAGTGGTGTTAATCAGAAGTGCCCAAAGACAGCTGTTAGGTCATGGACAGCAGATTCAGAATTTGTATACTCAGAGACAACAGAAATCATGTTAACAGTGCTTCCATAAACAAGTTGATTTATCTGGTGAGCAGAAGTGAGGTTGCCCAGGACTATTACATCTCTGGTGCATCAAGTCAGCATTGTTCATAGCAAAATGATAAAACTGTATGTTTCCTTTATGTTACAGTACTGCAGAATAAGCTTAAAGATATTGCCAAGAAAGCATAGCAACAGAAGAAATATCTACAGAACACATAACAGCTAAATGATATGAAGCATAAAGATAAACCATCTCAAATGAGATGGAAGAAGGATGATGGATGCATGAAAGTCAAGGTGTGAGAAGAAATCAAGTACTGTTAAATTACAGAGTTTCTTACAGATGCATTTCTTTTTGCTTCTGCTGGAGGTCCATTCTCAGCACCCGGCCCCATGAAAAAGCCAGTATTTATTCTACTCTCAACTTTACTTACAACTGCTACTGCTTATTAAACCTCACTGTTAGATAAGACCTCTGTTACACTGACAATCTTTCAGATTGCAAACATATTGACTGCATTCATTACCACACAACTGTCAGCCCAGCAGGCCAAAAAACAGTGTGAGCAGTTTTTCGAAAAGTCAAGCTTGCATAATGGCATCAATGTCCAATATCAGTGTTTGTGTTTGCAAACCATCACAGGAGGAAGAAAACCCAGAGACCGTGTATAAATAATTTATCAGGTGACACTTTAAAAAGGTTCTAACAACTAAGACTGTAAAAAGCAGAATATTTCTGCTGATTTAACAGCATGCCTTAGGTTTATATTGTAGTCATGAATTAGCATTCACAGTGTTTCACTAGGGACATTGGGATATGCTTAAAAGCTGGTCTCAGTTATCTGTTCATACAGCAGGGTGAGGAGAGAATATTTACTGAAATGCTGCAAGTTCATACTGATTAGCCTGGATTTTTTTCCCTGCCTTGGCAGAAAGTACTGCCTAGGCAAAATAAAGCCATTAATTAAAATGGTTAGAGATTTCTTCATAATGATCACATGAATGTATTAACCGATGACTTCTTTAATGAGATAATTTGCAAATGCTATCCAGGCTGATTGAATATAATGCATTTCTAAAATAAAGTCAGCTAAGAATACTAGGTTGACTGTATGTTCCAAAAAATATATTATATAACCATCATCAAATTTTCTATTTCTCAGGCACAGCTAGTGAAGAATATAAACAGAAGAAATGAGAGTGATTAAACTGTGTTTTTAAAAAAGAATGATTCTAGAAAATTTGTAGAAGTCTCACATAACTGTCGCATGTCTATTTATTCTTAGCATTCAAAACTAAATTTTAGATGACTTGCCACAAGTGACTGCTTGCACACTTCTAAAACATTTATTTTAGTACACTTATGTGCACATTATAAAGATGCACCTATATGTAATACAAACAGCATAACAATATAGATAGTGAATTATTTTAGCACATTTACATGAAATCTCCTCAGACAAAAAAAAAAAATAGTCTTTAACCTTTCGCTTGAGGCAAACCAGGCTTTTGAACAGCTAAACATAGCTTTAATTTGGAGCCCAGAGTAAAAGGAAGGTTCATTGGGACATCTTAAGCAGCAGGTTCCCTTATTTTGCTGTGGAGGTGTTTTCAAACAGATATTCTTCGAAGAGAAAACACCAGCCTAAGAAGCCCAGAGATGTCCATGCCATAATTAGGAAGAAAGAATGTTTAAGGAAAGAGCTTAGACATAGAACCAGAGAGGGCTTCACGCAGAGGCATTCTCTGCTTAGTAGGAAAGAATGCCAATGAATCAATTTTTAGCACCTTAAGAGTTTCTGGTGCACACATAGAAAAATTTCACTTAGAGTTAAAATTTAAATAGACTACATAACTTCACTTTTCTTTAAGTAGATCAGACCTCTTTATTTCTTAAAGCAATTATAATTTTGTCAGTAATCCACATTTTAACTACTGAGCTTTTTAAGAATGTTTATATTGGACAGTGGAACATCAATGTTATTGATGGTTCTCGTCAAGTACTCACAATATGCACTTAAGTCCACACATTAACTTCTGCTGGTATCTATGCACTAATTTATTTTAAAAAGATATTTCCTCAGTAATAATTTAATTCCTTCATTAAAATAAAAAAAACCAAAAAACTTAGAAAACCAAAGATGGTTCTGCTAATAACCATCTCTGTTAATTTAAAAGTCTTATGAGAGAAATTAACTTGAGAATTTAATTCTCTGAAAGAAAATCATTATAAATCGACATTTGTATTTTCCTGGTTCAAATATCTCTTGGCAACTTACAGAAATCTGCAAACTCAGTATTTGAAGTAGTTTAAACTTTATAGCAGCAAAATGCCATAGCCTTGATAGAAATAAATAACCCTAGGAGCTATTAAAATAAAAGGCACAATGCAATATAATAAAGTTTGTCTGCTTTACTCACCTAACTTATCTAAAAGCCTTGACTTTTTGCAGTAGTAAGCAAGCTCCTGTTCACAGTGATCTGCAAGGTTTATTGTAGCCTGAAGCTGGTCAAGGCTGGCAGAATACTTGAAAAACACAGTGTGTGGGTTCTCTCGATTAGCACTTTTAACTCTGGTTAGGTTGGTGCTGTTATGCTGTATAATTGTCCACGTTGCATCTTTCAAAACACATGTGAAAAGTAGTAAAGAATGAGAGAGTTGCATAAGTTAGTAATGGAAAGAGTATTTATAATGAAAACAGCAAAACTACAACTTCTTTGTTGATAGAAAGCCCTTTGAGGCCCATGAAACAGACATAAATAATTGAGCAAAAATTAAAACAATTATTCATTGTTTCTATTAATAGGTAGATCATTGTACAATGACTGTAACAGGTATTCAACTAGTTAAGATTATTGAATAAGGAAAGAATATGTGATGACATCCAAATATTTGTATCAGAAATAAAATATTGTTTACTTGGTAAATTTCAGTGAGAGATTAGAAGGAAAAACACCACTTACTATTGTTACTTTCCCCAGGCTTAAATAATGTATAAAATAACTAACTATAAAATAACTAATTCTATCATAGAATCTACCTACATTACATACATCCTTATATCTTGAATTAATTTATTCTGTATGAGAAAATGGCCTACAGGCCCTTTCTACTATACAAAGAAGCAGAAGTATCTTGCGTATACTGTGTTTAGTATACTTCATATACAAGATTACATGAAGGTGAATTATTACTGCCACCTAAAATTAAATAGTAGTCATGGTGAAGGCTCATATAATTCTTCTGTTTTGTATTCTTGCCAAGCCCCTTCACCTGTGAATAGGAAAAAAATGAGCTTACTCTGCTTCAATTACCACCTTCAAAACCTGTAAGTCTCACTCTCCTGACCAAAACTCCTTTCAAGGTAGGGGTGAGAAGGCTTCCATTTAAAGGCCATCCGGGACAGTCAAGTCAAGTTTGGATTAATGGTCACTGTATTCTTGGCCATCTTCATGGCCAGCGTAATTTGAACAAACATGAGAAATAGATTTTTTTTCTGAATTTTAGTATTGATATAATATTTCAGGCATTCTAATAGTAGTTTTCTAACCAGACCTGTCTTTTATTTCATCAGCTGCCTACAGGCCAAACATGGCAGATACTACAAAATATCCATAAACAGGAAAGAATTACAGTGTAGTGGTTTTGGTTTCCTAATTTGAGATTTTTTGGCTAATGTATTAATTTATGTGGTGAGTCTGGCTTTGGCTAAATTGCTAATGCACTCACTAGAATTATTTATTTATTTATTTATGGTTGTGAGATAGGATTAGGAAGAAAGCAAAGTAGGTTTAAACTACAAAGAGTATAAAGCAGAACTTTATTTATAGGACTTAAAGAATAATAACTTTTAGAATACTTCTCCTCCCCCCTCCACTTTCTTTTCTATCACAATGATAATGTACAGGAACAAATTAATCAGTTTGCCATCTCTAGAATAATCTTTCTCCAGTTTACTTAGGGAGAGGAGTCTCTCTCATCATGCTGTGGAGACTTTTCTACAATTCTCTTGTGGCTTCAATGTCACAGTGAATCAGCTGCCGGGGAGAATGGAAATCTGATCACNATTCTGTCCTTTTCTCTCACTTGAAAGAATATGGAAGGTGTGCAAGTCTCATCTGTGCAGTGAAAGAGTTCATATCTCGCCCGAGGCCTGCAGATGGTTTTGTTATCCCTGCCGGGTGGCAGCCGGAGCTGTGTAGGGTGGAGGATTTTTCGGCAGCGGCGCTGGGGGCTAAGCCAGGATCTCAGCAGCCAGGCTAGAGCTCAGGGCAGCACCCGTGGGTCGATGGCTCCCCCTCCTCCTGCTCGGTGTTTTTTGGTGAGACTCAGCAGCAGCAGCAGCAGCAGCAGCAGCAGCAGCAGCAGCAGCATTCCAGCCGAGCCCGGGCCGGCCTGGCCGCGCTGGGGAGAGGGGAGCAGCCAGGATCTGAGGGCCGATGGCCTCCCGTCCCCTGCCCAGCAATCGCTGGGGCCCGGCTGCGTGAGGGACTGGGCTCGCCTGTTAGTTATTTCCAGGCCAGAAGGAAAAGAGAGTATCTTGGGGTTTGTTCGTTTTAAAATGTGTGCTCATAAAGGCGTGTTCAGCTTTCTCAGTGGTTTAACAGGTTGTCAATTCTCAAAACTAATCACTGATTATTTTTTGTTAGACATAGAGGAAGCTCTCAGGATCTCCTCTCAGAAAAAATTATTTCTGTGGGTGGCTTCTTCCTTCCTCACCAAATGTCATATATGCAAAACCAGCACATACGGTCACTTAAGAGATAAGTACTAGTCAGAAAAATTAAATATTTTTTATCTAATCATAAAAATTTTTAAAGGATAAAATTAGAGTATCAAAACAGCTAGAAATACAAATTTAGATTTTGTTTCCTTTGTTTGTTTTGGGTGCTGTTTTCTATAGTTGTGGGATTTTTTTGGTTGATGGACATACATATAAACACAAATACATCTAAACATTGCACTGAACATAAAAATGAAGACAAGCAGTTTGGATATTCAACTCATTGTCTCATTGTCACACTCCCAA